>JARHVA010004961.1:257500-510000 GCA_037957365.1 Torreya grandis | reverse complement strand
ACACACACACACACACACACACACACACATGTATATAGAGTTGTCACTTTAATTAGTTCTCATCGACATACATCACTTATAGACTTAGACAATTGTTAGAAAATTGAAAAATAAACTTATATTAATGTTCAAAATTATAATATAACATCAATCTAGTTGGGATTCACCATATATGGTGTAGTTGTTTTTACAATAGCTCTAGAGCTATACTTATAGAATAAAAAATATACAAGAGAAAAGGGGCCTTGGTGCTCAAAAGGGGATTCAATCAATTCAAAAAATTGAACCATAATTGTAACTACCTCTACAAATATGCTCACTCAAGTAATTTTATTGATCCCCATCACTTCCAATCACTATATAGTTATAATATTCCCTCTTGATGATTGCAATGGTAGAATTAAGCATTCCCACTAGGTTTAAGCACCCATATGGTTAGAACAACCAGATCAATTTGTTAGGGCTTTGTATTAATGCTAAACTACTCCAAATTGGTTTATTGTGATGTGTACCCAAGTGGGAAGAAAGGTCATTTTCCTATGACTGGCTTTGGCGATTGCCACTGAGTTCTACATGTCTTACTCTGTAGGTCCCCAATGGTACTATCTAATCTTAAAATATCCTCTCATGGCCCTAATTGAATCTTACTCGAGATTGGCTCCATCATGATTGCTTACCTTAGTTTAAAATTGACTCTTTAACCTCTACCTAAGTCACTTAGCTCCCTTTTATTCTGATTGGTCATCAAGAATGGGCTTAAATTAATAAATCCTAGACTCAACTTATGTTGATAGATCTACTTGTGCATAGATACCCATGAGCCATCGATATTCTACCAGTCAAAAGCACTTGTGCCACTTTTCATGCACCCATTAAACCTTGAGTTTCACTAACCATTTTGACTTATCTCACTCTATTAGATTTTCTAGGTTAACAAATGTGAGCCTTCAAATCTACCTTTGAATTGTCAACCTTATCCCTACCTATGACACATCTCAAATTCATGTTAATCTTTAGGATCCTATTATCAGTCTATAGCTTCATGTGCTTATGCCTTGTGTTGACCCCTTAATCTCTCTAACTATTTGAATCATCTCACACCATTAGATTAAGGTGTATGATCAATTAAGGATCATTGATCTTGTTGGGACTCACTATTTGAAACCCAATGGCTACTTCATGATCTTAAAATTGATAGTCTATGTGACATCATTTGACATTCAAATTATCATCATTAATAGTCACATGACCATAAAATTTAAGATTTAAAGGACTTACTTTGTTTGAGCTTAAACTTAACATTGACATGAATGTCTCTGAATCTTCAAATCTAAATGGTTAGTTGGAGGGGCTTGAATTTGATGTCTATGGGGTTACCCAAGACCTTTTAAAATCAAATGGATATTTCCTTTGGACCCTTTCATTAGATAATTATTTTAGGCTTTGTGTTTTAGCCACTTCTTCCAATGGAAAAAACATGCCACATCTTTGCCTTGAGCAATTCTTTCAGATAAAATATTTGAAATAATTTGAGTCTTTGGGGTCTCTGTCTCAGATCAAAGGTCTGAAGGAATTCTACCTTAGTCTTTTGCCTCATGACAAAAGTTCTAAAAGAAATTTACCTTCGGGAAAATTTTCATGTATAATTTTCATGAAGGAATTATGCCCTTAGAAATTTCCTTCAGCCTTCGAGATTATCCTTTGGGATTTTTGAAAGTTCACTTTGGAATTTTGAATTGGTCCACCTCATTATAAAAAAGGTCCTTCAAAGAAAATGTGGAAGACACTTTCTTGATGAAAAAACCCTTTAATAAAAGTGCATAGCATGCTTTGATAAAAAAATACCCCTTAGGATATTTGTAAAGGACCAACTTCTTGAAAATATATCATTCAAGACTTTTGTAAAGGGCCTTTTTCATTGGATAATTATTTTGGGGAAATTATTTCAGACAAAATGTCTGAAATAATTTCTGACACTTAAACAAAAGGATTGAAGAACAAATCTTGAAATAAATCCAACACTTATCCAAATGAAGTGAGATAAAACTCTCAAAAGAACTAAGACTTGCACATTTGTTGTGGGCTTCATGTGGAAATTTCCTTTGAATGAAATTTTAATGTTCCAATAACTTGGCCAAAAGTTGAACAAAACTCCCAAGTGCAACCTTAGGCTTTTCTAGACCAATTCTTACAACTGCTTAACACCATGAAAGTCTACTACTTGCATATATGATCAAAATGATTCTTAAGACACCATAAAACACAAAGATTAGGCTAGGCCATGACCCACTTAAAATGGCATATGAAATGACATCAAACAAAGCCATAATATATGTTATGACATTTTAAAAATCCCCTATAGAAGATTTTGACTATAGGGGGGTTGACCCATTTGGCCTATGGGGAAAAATGGTCAACATATTTTGTGATTTCCTAGGGGTGCTATGCTTATTATGAAATGACCAGTTGCCTAATCCTGTCCATTGGGATATGGAGTCACAAGCATATAGGCTAGATATATAAATTGATTTTGAATATTACACCAAATAATAACAATCAATAAGAGCCAAACACAAAATAAGGAACTAAAAAAAACACACCATGATTCAAATAACTTATTAGGACATAGAAAAACAAGGAAATAAAAACACACTAATACTCATATTTACAAGATAGACCTTCAACTCTCAATATCTAGGTTTTGAGTGTATCCCATTTAAAAGGATAGATATTTCTTCTCAATTCATCTTTTCTAACTAAAAATAATTGATTTTCTTGCACTTGGTGATGACATATGATTTGCTCCATAGGGAATCAAACTTAGTATGCCTACCTGACTTTACTCTATCTTCATCCCAATTTAAGACTATGTCACCTTATTGAAATAATCTTGAAGTTGACTTCTTATCAAAATACCTCTTCATCAGTATTTAGTGATGTTCCATTGCTTGATGAGCCTTACCTCTAGTCTCTTTCACATCCATTAGTCTTATCAATCTCACTTCCATGGGAATGTTGTCAAGCAACTCTAGTTGGTGTGCTAATTCCAAGGCTAACAACTCTTGAGGTATAAACAGCTTAGCTTCTCTTCCATATATAAGCAAAAAAGGATAATTCCATATTAACCTCTTGAAATTTATCCTATCAGCCCATAAGGTCATCTTAAATTTAGTGTGCTAAGCTCTTTGGTTATGATCAAAGGTTATCTTAATGATTTTGATTAGGTTCTTGTTGGTAAATTCAGCCAACCCATTACCTTGAGGGTAATTGTTGGATGAAGTGCTCAAGAATATGCCATTATTACTTGCCCAATTAGCTATTTTAGTAGCCATAAAATAAAGAGCATTATATAAAATTATAGTAGAATGGGCTCCAAACCTTGTTATGGTTCTCTCATATAACTCCAAGATATCACTCTCATTAGCCTCATTCAATGTTATTGCCTTAACCCATATGGTAAAATAGTCAATTACTATGAGTATCCATTTATGACTAACACTTTATGGCAGGTTTATCATGCCAATAAAGTCAAGACCCCATTTCATGAAAGGTTGGTCCACTTGGATAGGCTTTAGAAGAAGAGCTATAAGCTTTTACTTTCCTATAAAAATGGCACATTATCCAAACCTTCTCACCCAAGTGTGGTAATCCTTGAAGAGGCTGGGCCAATAATAGCTAGCCCTCATGATCTTGGTAGTTGTGGTCCTTAGAGAAAAATGTTCTCCTTCTATCCCATCATGAAAATTTTCAAATAACACTCCAAACTGGTCATTGTCAATGCATCTCAATAGCACACCATTAACATCTCTCTTAAACAACATGCCATCCATAAGACAAAAGGGTATATATTGTAATCAAACAAACCTTCTTTATGATCAATTCATATTATTAGGGTGCTTACAATTTTGGATAAATTTAATCATGTCCCATGTCCAAATTTTTGGAGGTAATAGACCAGCTGGTTGGGGACACTCATGGTTGACTAGAGCTTCCTCTTTTGATTCATGAATATATAAAACTAGATGCTCATAAAGGCCTTTACCCCTTACTAGTTTTGTCATTTTAATATCAAAATCATACTCCATCACTTTAGTGATCCATCTTATCCTCTTTTCATTGAGGTCTATGCTCAAAAGAAATTCCTTGGTGCTAGGATGAGAGACCATGACATGAATATTTTTATTTGACACCATATGTATAAATTCCTTTAGTCTTCTTATAATAACAAGGACTTGCTTCTCCACAAAGGTATGTTTGGCTTCATATTCTTCTAAACCTTGACTGAATAATGCAATTGGCTATTCCATGCCCTCATTATTCTTTTGCATCAGCATGGCTAAGATAGTATCAAGGTTGGAAAATGAATAAAACATCAAGTATTTAGTAAAATATGAATTCATAAGGGTAAGAGATTTTATAATTACTTTCTTTATGGATTCAAAACTAATCTTACCGTCTTTGGTCCAAGAGAAGACCTAATTATTCTTGAGCATAGTAGTGATCAATTTTACTAAAGATGCAAAACTAGGTATGAATCTTATTACAAAATTTATTTTTATAAATAAACTTTGAGGACCTTTCTTATGCAAGGGTAATGATAAACCTAGGATAGCCTCTATTCTCTTAGGATCGATAGTCAAACCATTCTTAGAAACAATATGTCCCATGATATTACCTTCATGAACAACAAAGATGGACTTCTTTGGGTTAAGGGATACCCCATATTTCTTGTATATTTCAAACACTTGCCTTAAATGTTGCATGCATTCATCTACATCCTTAGAAAATACTATTATATCATCTAGATAAATAGGTACCAACTCATTGATTAAACCTTTAAAGGTTATGTCCATTGCTCTCTAAAAAGTGGCACCAACATTAGATAGATCAAAAAGCATCCTATTATAATCAAAATTTATCTATTTGGTAATGAAGGCTATCTTGAACCGATCATCTTCATCGACTAAAATCTGATTATAGCCTAAATAGCCATCTATCAGAGAGAAAACTAAGAAATTTAAACCATATATAGAATTTTATCCATTAAGGGTAGAGGATAGTGACCTTTGAGTGACACTCGATTAATATCTCTAAAGTATACATAAATACTTATCTTCCCATTCTTATTTATAATAGGCACAAGGTTAGCCACCCATGTTGAATGCTTGATGGAAAATATTATCTTAGATTCAAGGAGTTTGGTGAGATCCATCCTCATGAGTTACTCAACCTTGGGGTTAATGGGTCTTCAATTTTTTCCAACCAATTTAACTCCTATTTATAACTCAATGGTATGGTGTGATAGGATAAGATCAAATCCTTTGAGTTCCTTATATTCCTAACCAATGATATCATGAAACTCTCTACATAGTTTAATGAATGCTTGCTTTTTTAATATAAAACATACCTTGCCTAGTTTGAGGAGTTTGCATTTGAAGATCAAGACCCTTTCATAATTATCCTCCTTTGTAGATACACTCACTTTCACCTTCCTCTCCTGATCATTCTCATTAAATATAATTTCTAAGGTCACCAAACCCTTAGGTATCTTATTGGTCTTTAGTTTCACAATCTAGTCACCCAACTGTTCTTAGAGTTTCCCCTAATTTCTTGAAGGTAAATTAGCCTAATTTTGAAATAAGTATGTAATGTGTTTGTCACTATCAAACACTTGAAAAGAGACTTAATTATCAAGTACAAAAGTTTTGATAATGATCTTAATATAGGACTATTAAGCACGGGATATACTGAGAGGGGGGGTGAATCAATATATCATATATCTTATAAAACTTTCCCTTTATCAAATTCCACTTAATCAAACATTCAAGATATACAATAAAACTCAAACAATAAACATCACACAAGATAGAGAGAGACACTAGATATAACATGGAAAACTAATGTGAGAAAAACCACAGAGAAAAATATCAAGTATATTCATGAGAACAAACCCATAAGAGCACCATACCCCTTTGCCGAGTACCAACCCAGCTACAATTCCTGAGCACCAACCCACAGGAGCTTCAAACCCCTTTTCCGAGCACCAACCCAGCAACTATTTATGAGTACCAACCCACAGGAGCACAAACCCCTTTGCCAAGCACCAACCCAAAAAAAATTCATGAGCACCAAACCATAGGAGCACCAACCCCTTTGTGTATACCACACACTTATCTCTCAATGTTGCTATCTCAACAAATGATAGTTCAATACAACATCTCTTTCCTCTCTCACCTTTGCTCTTCTAAGCTAGATATAACAAATACAAATCATATTCATCTCTCACAATTGCTCTTCTAAGCTAGATATTACAATATCAAATCAACCTCTCTCTTCCATATTTACAAATGGCTTCTCAAGTCTTTATTTATAACTTTCCAAATGACCTTTGGCCTTCCCCCTTTGTGACCCTTCAATCCACATGGAAAATGGCACCAATCTTGAATGACCCTTCATATTCAAGCCTTTGAAAAGTCATGTGGTGACCCTTCATGATCAAAAACGCCCTTCCCTCTTTTGTCCTCATCTTGGTGACTTTTCGTATTCCTTAAAGTGTCCCTTCATGAGAAATTGTGCCCTTCCTCTTTTGTCTTCACTTGGTGACTCTTGGAGTTCCCCAAGATGACTCTTCATGGGAAAATGCGTCCCATCCTTCTTTTGTGTTTACCCTGTGGCTCTTTGACTTCTTCATGGGCCCTTCTTTTGTCTCATATGCAACCAAAAATATATTTATTAATATTAAATAAATATTAACTCATATTAGCCAAGATATATTTATTATAAACAACATTAAATGAAATGGGGCCTTTATCACCAATAATGTTAAACCTTTGACATCCATGACAATATTTCCAATAATCTCCCCCTTTGTCATTAATGGCAACCTCAATCCTGAAACTGCCACATCCTATCACCTACACATCCTGTCATCTAAAAACATACAGTAACTCCCCCTTATTGTAGTAACCTATACCTATTCCTATACCTATTATTCCCGACCTTTGAAATCAATGACAAAGGGCCTACATGGAGCTAACACTTAGCTCACCCTCAATTGATGTTGAACATCAATGGCAGGAAGTAATAGAAATTACTCCTAACTCCTCTCGCCAATCTTTGAATGTATCCTTTGATCGTGCCTTTGAGAAGATATCTTTTTTGGCTATCCTGGTAGTGGTTTTATCTTCAAATCTCACAGTACCACCATTAATATTCTTTAGAGATATGAATTTACTTTTATCTTGTATCATATGCCTTAAACATCTGCTATCAATTAACCATGGCTGATCTTTACCTTTTACATGCAGGGCTGTCTGAACCATCATAGAATCTTCATGTTGTTTCTTCTACCATGTACATGTCAAAACCTTCTCCCTGATGAATGGAGCTTTGAGACTCTGATCCTTCTTCATTGAATCTGCATGAGTATCTTTTTTATTTCTTTTTGAAACTATTAGCTCTTTTTCAACATTCTAGTTTTGTGTGACCATAATCATTTGAAACACTTTAAAACACTATATATGCAAGAATCATAATACTAATGCAAATTCTCTTTAAAAAATCTATTCCCTCAAAAGATATACAAATTAATCTACGAACTCACCTTCTTGTCATGGAACATAGCCAAGACCCAATAGCATCCACCATGCTTCAATTTTCTTATAAGTGTCTCCTTGAAGCCTAGAAGAGATGCCCCCACACAAAAGGGTCCTAGAAACAAATCTTAGGAGATTCCCACATCTCCTCTATTTCTTCCTTGATCTTCTTGTGTTTTTCTTTTAGAATATATTTAAGCTTGTCTAACCTTTTTAAGTTACTAACCTTATCACTTATGATGTTATTCATCTTCTCAAGTTTTGCAACTGTCTTATCTTGACAAAACTCATGCTCAAATGTAACAAGAGATTCTGCACAATCCTTCCTTTCTGATTCTTTATCTACTATATCAAGTAATTCATTTTCACTCTTAAACTCATCCTTATCAACCTTTACTATTTTAGGTCTCCAAACCTGAATTTGTCTTTTCTCATATTTTCTAGGGTCTCTATATCC
The DNA here is from genome assembly GCA_037957365.1 of Torreya grandis. Classification (NCBI taxonomy): domain Eukaryota; kingdom Viridiplantae; phylum Streptophyta; class Pinopsida; order Cupressales; family Taxaceae; genus Torreya; species Torreya grandis. The sequence goes on along the minus strand of JARHVA010004961.1, from coordinate 501,948 downwards.
TTTGACATACCTTGAATATCTCTTTACTTTATTTTGACATAATCTAGCAATATGGCCAACCTCATGACAACAAAAGCAAACAATATTTCTCATACCTTTTTCTTGAATGTGATTGAGATCTCCCTTTGACTCATTGATTTTCTTCATACAATCTCTTGCCCTATGACCAACATGATGACAAACAAAACAATGGCCATGAAAAGAATTTGAAAACTTGAAAGCATTGGGCTGCCTGATCAGCTTCTTTAATTTGCCTTCAAAACCTGCATCCTTCTTCCCTTGGACTAATATTTCATGATCTTTCTCAACCTTGATTATAAGCTTCTCATGATTATCCTTTAAATAACCTAACTCATCCTTCAAATGATTACACTCTTCTTCTTTTGATGTTAAAATTGAATTTGCAACTTCTAACTGATTCTTAAGATCCTGAATAAATATCTTATTTTCTTTTACTTCTATATCCAACTTAGAATCCAAGATACACACCTTTTCCTTAAGAGTCTCAACCATAGATTTCAACTCTTGATTCTCCTTCTTTAGCTACTTGGCCATCTTATGCTTTTCTTTGATCTACCTTCAAGCTGTTAAACCCTTTCTGAAGGAACCTGCTCTGATACCAATTGTTAAGCATGGGATATACTAAGAGGGGGGGAATCAATATATCATATATGTTATAAAACTTTACCTTTATCAAATTCCACTTAATCAAACATTCAAGATATGCAATTAAACTCAAACAATAAACATCACAAAAGATAGAGAAATACACCAGATATAACGTGGAAACCTAATGTGGGAAAAACCATGGAGAACAATCTCAAGTATATTCATGAGAACAAACCCACAGGAGCACCATACCCCTTTGTCGAGCACCAACCCAGCTACAATTTGTGAGCACCAACCCATAGGAGCTTCAAACCCCTTTGCCGAGCACCAACCCAGCAACTATTTGTGAGCACCAACCCATAGGAGCACCAACCCCTTTGCCGAGCACCAACCCACAGGAGAACCAACCCCTTTGTGTATACCACACACCTATCTCTCAATGTTGCTATCTCAAATAATGATACTTCAATACAACATCTCTTTCCTCTCTCTCACCTTTGCTCTTCTAAGCTAGATATAACAAATACAAATCATATTCATCTCTCACAATTGCTCTTCTAAGCTAGATATTACAATATCAAATCAACCTCTCTCTTCCATATTTACAAATGGCTTTTCAAGCCTTTATTTATAGCTCTCCAAATGACCTTTGGCCTTCCCCCTTTGTGACCCTTCAATCCTCATGGAAAATGGCACCAATCTTGGATGACCCTTCATATTCAAGCCTTTGAAAAGTCATGTGGTGACCTTTCATGATCATAAACGTCCTTCCCTCTTTTTTCCTCATCTTGGTGGCTTTTTGTATTCCTTAAAGTGTCCCTTCATGAGAAATTGTGCCCTTCCTCTTTTATCTTCACTTGGTGACTCTTGGAATTCCCCAAGATGACTCTTCATGGGGAAATACATCCCATCCTTCTTTTTTCTTTACCCTGTGGCTCTTTGACTTCTTCATGGGCCCTTCTTTTGTCTCATATGCAACCAAAAATATATTCGTTAATATTAAATAAATATTAACTCATATTAGCCAAGATATATTTATTACAAACAACATTAAATGCAATGGGGCCTTTATCATCAATAATAATAAACCTTTGACATCAATGACAATATTTCCAACAAGGACTACTTTCCTTCCTCCTTTATGGTAGTTAGAGTGTTAAATTAGGCTCTTATGCTAGCTAGTCTATCAACATGATTATTGTAATGCCTTAAGACCGAGTTAATGTTGAATGAATTGAAGTATTCAAGTAGATCCCATACCTGATGCTTGTATAACTTAAGAAAAGGGTTATTGGTAGCAACCACCTTTCTCACCTAGTGCACAATTAACTCTATCTCCATAAACTTATAGGTTCTTGACCCCTTTTCTCCTTACCCATTGAAGGTTGTGAATCAAACCTTCAGACACAAGCACATTGTTAGTGCAACTAAAATGAAATATATATGAAACATAATAATATTTTTTGGATGGAGAGACCAACATAAAACCTGCCCTTGTACCAACTTTACTTCTTAAGCCATCAAAAAACATCTTCCATAGTTTATCATCTTTACCCTCATTATTCTTGGTGAGTAGAGGTATCTATATTCCTTATTCATGTATATAATATGTACCTAGAGTAGTTTCTTCCATGAGAGAATAAGGATTCTAATCATAAGTATTAGTACCATATTCTTCAAGAAACAAATATGCAATGCCCTCAAGCTTGGAAGAAGTGCCATCATCTAGAATATAATCTTTTTCTTCATGAATAACATAGTTAAAATTAGAAATTATCATGATGTAAGGTTCAATATGAAACCTTGAAAGAGGCTCTATCCTAGTTTTCACCTTGGTCCCATACCTCATCTTGAAGGCCAAGAAGGACCAATCTAATGAGATCATAATATATCTCATTGACATGTTATTTCCCTTAATTCATCTCTTGAAGGATATTATATTATGAAAATCATATATTGTTAGATAGCTACTAAATGGAAAGTAGATATTTGTCTTGTTTATATTAAACCAAAGTCTAAACCTTTACTTTGTCATTAATGTCTAATACATAGCATGTTTTAGTGATTTTTGTTGTGAAGAATGCTTTAGAAGAAGGCACAGGTGATGTATAGTAAAAGTTCAATTTTGATCTCCATCCAACAGAACTATGGACTTTGCAGGCTTGCTTCTATAGATTCTAAAGTATTATTTCTATGAACTTTGTAGGCTTGTTTCTATAGACTCTGTAGGTTTGTTTCTATAGACTCTACATGCTTGTTTATATAGACTCTGTAGGCTTGTTTCTATGGACTCTGTAGGCTTGTTTCTATGGACTCCATAGGAGCATTCCTACCATATCTGTAGGTTCAATTCCATGTATTCTATAAGGATGAAGCTAAAAATGGGGAAGCTAGTGGCCAAGATAAGATGAGAGAGAATCATTTTAACTGAAGTCAAATAAGGAAAATACTAGCCTACTATTTTTTAGGATTTGATTTTGATAAAGTTGTATATATTTTGATCTTAGGACTATTATAGGATAGTATATCTATTTCATTAGAATAATTGGATCTCTTGGAAATCCAATCTCCTATCTTTTGATGAAGGGATCAACCAAAGAATCCTATTTTGAGTTGATTGTATTAGTATAAAATGTAAGACTTTCATCATTGAAAGATATTAGATAATAGAGAGAAGATAATAGAAGAAAGATATGTACAAGAATATTATAGGTTTCAGGCAGATTATAATCATTTCAATTTTATGAATTATCACTTTAGTTTCCAACATTGATTAATTTTTTATCCTGAGTCTGAGAGGAGCAAGGGCCCACTCTCCGTGGAACCAGGAACTATGTACGGTACTTATGTTATGTTCTATTAAATATTTATTATAACTAATTAGAATCTTGTTAATGTTTCCATTTATTCATAAAAACATCCAAATAAATTCATAATTTAAAAGACATTTTCTTATTCCAAATTTTTTTCCTTTCCAAGCAAAGTGTGTTTTCTTTTACAACAAACGTGTGAAGCAAAATTCCTTTTCTAGTTAAACATTTCCATTTCCATGCAAGAGTAAATAAGAGTGTGATTTTAATTTCAATAAAAAGAGTGGATTGATTTTATTAAATAGTTACATTTTTAGAAAAAAGAGTGAATTAAGTAGTTTAAAACACATTTTTTTCATTAGTCAAATTTAGAATAGGACCATCAAACACCCCCACAAATAGACTTCTAGATCTACCATCCTATACCTTATTGTAGATAGTTTTAGACACCAACCCTGGTTGATAAGACATAAATTAAACATTGATTGAATGAAGATTTAAATGACACTCATCATTTTTAGCACTGTTGATGGGGAAACAAGGTGTTAGTAAGGTAATAATTATTGGTCTAGAGTGAAAAATAGAATTTTTTTTTTGTAAAAACTATAAAATCCCAAAATAATTCAATAAATTGATATACCATCCTAGAGATTATAAAGGATGATTCATCCCAAAATTTCCACCAAGAACACAATTTGAAACTCCTTCAACATCTCTGAGTAGTGAACTAGAAGTTATAAGTGAAACATATCTGTAAGAATCTCTAGAAACTTGGATAGAAACCATGACATTGCCACAAGAAAGCCCCATAGGACAAACTCGTCAAGATCAATCTCTTGTAGGAAGACATTATTTATAAATTTCCAAGGACTTAGAAGAAGCATTTCAAAAATCTATAGCTGATGAAAATTTTGAGAATTTTGAACAACCCATAATTGGGACCACAAACATTCAATGGGAAGATCATCCCAACTTTGAAACATCATCATCAAAAGAAAATATGGCTCTCTAAAAAAATCAAAAACTTGCACAACCAGGAAGGACTCTTTCCTTTCCTATTGTTGTAAATCCTAATGATCAAACCCCCATGAGAAATATTTCACCAGCTAATCTACCAAATTTATAGAGAAGATCTATAGAAGATCTTGATCAATTCCTATTTGAGTTTAAGGTGCTATGTCAAACCTATGATTACACAATAGATAGCTAGAAATTAAAACTATTTCCCTTTACACTTAAAGATGTATCTATGAGATGGTTCATGTGTTTACCTAGTGACTCTATTAGAACATGGGATGACATGGAGATAGAATTCTTGAAAAAGTACCAACATTACTACTGAGTGCAAGAAATAAAAGAGGATTTCTTCAAAATCAAACAAAATGAGGATGAATATTTAAAGGATTATTTAGATAGATTCATGTTTTCTCACAAAAGAAGAAATTATCTACTCACTGAAGAAGTTCAAAAATTGGTTTTTTTAAAAGGGTTGGATGAAGATACTAGAGATGCCTTAAATCTGATGGGAGGTGGAGAAATAAATAAGTTGGATTTTGATTAGATTTTTGAGCTTGGTACCAACTACTCTCGAACAAAACCTAGAATTAGGAAAGGAAGGTCTGATAAATCTAATGAAGTGGGTAAGCTAATGGAAGAATTTGCTAATCTAAAGATAGATATCTTGGTTATACTAACCAGTACTTTGGATGGCCTTTAAGCTAAGGAAAATACAATAGAACCCTTAACAATATATTTTCCTAAGTGTAGACATAAACATGCCCTTAGAGATTGCCCCTGGATAAAACCAATGTTTCATCATGTGCAATCTATGATGCAATAGATCATGATACTAAACATTACACCCTTATGCCTATTTTTAAAAAATCAAATGAAAACACAAGTCTAGTCCACTGAAGAAGTTAATTATATCCAAAGACAAAACTTTACCCCATAAAACCAGGCTCAGGGACAGTTTAATGCAAGAAACCCAATTAATCCATGGATGGCACCATGGAATGTTTTAGTTCCTTCACCTTTTTAGAATCAACCCCAAATTACATCAATCCAAAATCCATGGGTAGGACAAGATTGGATGCCAACACCCCCACATATGGTGCCACAACAATATCAATAATGGGTACCACAGCAGCAATGGATGCCTCAACCATATCAACAATGGAATCAGTAGTGAAACCCACAACATCAATTCATCTAACCAAGAAGATCACTTCAATATTAAACTATAATGCCACCCCCAGTTATTTAGCAACAGGGACAAATCAATCAACCCTCAATGCCTATACAACTAATAGAAAATCTAAAAAATAAACAACCAACACCTGTTTATGTTAATGAACAGGAAGAGACAATGAATGTTAGAGCTATTGAGTGTTCAGACATACATTTAAGATTTGGAAAAACTATACAAAAACCTCTATTTCTCATTTTTGAGATACCTGATGAAAAAGAAAAAATAGACTCATCTCAATTAAACCCTAAAAAATCCAAAATTAAAATGAGCCCTAAATCCAACAAAGAAAACACTACTACACTAGTAGTTCCTTTTCCTTAAACATTAAAAGAAATTTATATTAAAACAAAATCAAACTTGGTCCATGAGTTGTAAAAGATCAATATTGAGGTACCCCTAATACAAACTATTAGGGATATACCTGAATTAAATAAGATCATAAAAAATCTTTGTGTCAAGACACCTAGGAGGAAAGCAAAATATCTAGGAACCATTCATGTGGATGGAAAAATTGCTGATTTATTAGTAGGAAAACTATTGGTTTCAAAATATTTAGATCCAAGAAGCACAGTGATCACAGTCACAATTGGAGGTAAATAAATTAATAACATCTTGGTAGATCTGGGAGTATCAATTAATGTTGTGACAATTGATACTCTTCATACATTATCTCTTATGAGAATGCAACCCACAACTACCATTCTTCAAATGGCAGACCAATCTGTAACTAAACCAGAAGGGACTATAGAAAATGTTGAAGTACTAATAGAGTCTTTAGAATATCTAATAGATTTCATGGTCTTGTAACATAAAGCAAAGAATCTAGGATATCCCATAGTCCTAGGTAGACCATGGTTGGTTACTGTAGCAACATTAATTGATTGTAAGTCAGGAGACATGACTATTTTTAATGGGTTAAAATCCAAATGCATCTCTTTATATCCTCCTATAAAACCATCAACAAATCGCATACAAGAACTTTGGGTGGATGAATCATACAACACATCAAACAACATTTCCTCATTATCTTGATCACAATAAAAAAACACTTGGTAGAATTTAATGGAGACATATACCAAGAATCTATGGACTCTACCAGTCTGAAAGCTATGGACTCTACCAAACTGAAAGCTATAGACTCTACCAGTCCAGAAACTATAGACTACCTTAGTTTAGGATTCTTAGGTCAGATAGAATATTATGAAATATCTAGTTCTAATTATTCCAGTGTTTCCTCATCTTATGATCATGGATTGATTCAATAAAGTGTGTAGAAATTGATAGAACAACAAAAAACTCATTTTCTAGATGCATTTCATTGTTCTTTAGCAAGATTGATTCCTCCTAGAAAAGAGTTTGTTGATAATGTAACCATGTTTCATAAGCCACTTCCTTATCCATGTCCTCTAAACTCATAAATTAATGAATTTAAGAAAATATAATCCAACTACCCAGGTATAAAACCAATCATGGTATTACCTAGAAAGATTTTGAACATCAATAGTTGGTTAACAAATGAAGAGGAAGATCAAATCTTTGAAGTATCAGAAAGACATACCAAGGCTTTTGATTGGGATTATACTAAAATGAATGGAATTCACCCCAACATAAGAACTCATCACATTTACATAGAATCTGTCAAACCAGTCAAAAAAACACAAAGAAGAATAAACCTAACATTAAAGGAGATAGTCAAAATAGAGATCCAAAAGTTGTTAAAAGTTGGGTTTATTCACCCCATTTTAGACAACCAGTGGGTTTCACCTCTGGTAATTGTGCCTAAGAAAAATGGAAAATTAAGGGTATGTGTAGATTATAGAGAATTGAACAAAGCAACACTAAGAGATTATTTTCTTCTACCTTTCATTGATCAAGTTTTTGACAACATGGTAAGAAAAAGATAGTTTTCTTTCCTAGATGGGTTTAGTGGGTATAACCAGATAATAGTAGCAGTTGAAGATCAAGATAGAACCATATTTACCTACCCTTGGGGAACTTTTTCCTATCGATTACTCCCATTTGGACTTTGTAATGCTCCAGCGACCTTCTAAAGAGCAGTGCTGGCAATATTCTCTGACCTTACAAATGATTGTGTTGAAGTATATATGGATGATTTCATCATTCATGGTGGAACTTATGAAGAGGATCTTACCAACATGGAAAGAGTATTGATCAGATGTGAAGAACATCAATTATCTTTGAGCGATGAGAAATATTTGTTGACAATGGATGGAGGAATAGTGCTGGGACACCATATTTCTATAAAAGGCATTCAAGTAGATCCAAAGAAGGTTGAAATAATTTCCAACTTACCCATCCCACAAACACAAAATAAAATTAAGAGTTTTTTGGGACATGCTAGTTACTACAAATGCTTCAAAAATGATTTTAGCCAAATAGTTGCCATTATGTTTACCTTGCTTACAAAATATAGTACATTCAAATGGAGTGATAGTTTTCAGTAGGACTTTGAGACCATCAAAGATAAACTTATTACTACTCTAGCATTAAGAGGACCAAATTAGACTCAATGATTCTATATATATACAGATGCTTTTAATACAACAATAGGAGTAGTCCTTGGACAAAAGGATGAAGAGGGTAACATGTATGCTATATATTATATTAGCAAAAACATGACATTTGATGAAAGAAATTACACCATAACTAAAAGGTAATTCCTAGCTATAGTCTATGTAATTAAAACAATTAGACACTACATAACAGGCTACAAGGTATTTATCTATATAGACCATTCAACTATTAGATACCTTACCAACAAACCAATTGTGGCAGGTAGGATTATTAGATGGTTATTGCTCTTACAAGAATTTGATGTTACTATTATAGATAAACCATGGAATTCTAATGTGGTTGTTGATTTTTTGTCAAGAATGAACACTGCAGGTGAAGAAGAACTAGTGGAAGATGACTTTCTAGATGAACAGCTATTTGTTATTTTAGAAAACCCTCTGTGGTTTGTTGATATAGCCAATTACCTCACCACAGGGAAGTTTCCTCTATAATTTTCACAAAAAGAAAAGAAATGTTTAATCAAGGAAAGTTATTCTTTTAAATGGATTAATGGAATGTTATTTAAACTTGGACCTGACCATGTGTTTCATAGGTGTGTGACAAATTTTGAATCTTATGATATCATTAGAGCTCGTCATGATGAACTAGGAGGAGGTCATTACTCAGCTCAAAGAACCATACACAAAATTCTAGGAGCAAGATACTATTGGCCTCACCTTCATCAACAATTAAAAAGATATGTTAGATACTATGATGATTGTCAGAGAATTGGATAGCCTACCCTTTCAACATAAATGCCTATGTACCCTCATCCTCAATTGATTTTAGAACCATTTGAGAAATGGGGAATTGATTTTATAGGTCATGTGGATCCTCCTTCTAGAGGAAAAGAATATCTAATAGTATGTATAGACTATGTGACCAAGTGGGTGGAAGTGGAAGTATTAGCTCATGTAAGAGAAGAGATGGTAGCTAATTTCTTATATTTCAAAATCATATAAAGATTTGGTGTTCCAAGGGAGATAGTCTTAGATCAAGGACCGTAGTTCATGTCAAACATGATAAAACACTTCATGCAAGTATATCAAAATCAACATAGAAAAACATATCCATTCCATCCATAGGCTAATGGATAAGTTGAAGTCACCAATAGAGAGTTGGAAACAATTTTAACCAAAGTTGTTTATTCTAGAAGAAAGGATTGGGTAGATACGGTACCAAAAGCTATTTGGGCCTATAATACTACTTGGGAAAAAACATCTAGATTTTCACCTTATGAATTTGTTTATGGTAGGAAGCCCTTATTCTTTATTGAATTTAAATTACAAACTTTGACAATAGTTGTAGAAGTAGGGATTGAATTAGAAGAAATATAGAAAGAAAGACACTTACAACTTAATCGACTTGATGAGATGAGTATGGAAGTACAATGAAGAACTAAATTGGTACAACATCAAATAAAAGTTTGACATGATTCATAGATCAAGCAATGGAAGTTTTACAATGCATGCCTAGAAAACCAACTTGTTGGCTAGCTATGTATTACAAAAAGGGCTTTGGCTAGAAAACTAGCAATGACTAGCCAAAGGGCAAAAGCAATATATATATATATATATATATATATATATATATATATATATATATATATATATATATATATATATATATATATATATATCTATATATATATATATATATATATATATAAGAAAAAACAAAGAAAAAAAAATGAAAAAAACAAAAACAAAAGAGAATCTCATCATTTCACTATGATTGATCTTCTCCATGCAATAAAAGTTATTCTTTTAACACCTATTGACTAATCCATGTAAAATTATTTTTACAAGACAAATGGTGAGCAAAGGATGAGTCTAAGGTCAAAGTGAGTGAGACATATATTATATTTAGATATGTTTAGTTAACTAATTATATTTGATTTAATTAAGACTTATTGTATGGAGATGACCCAAAATTAAACCATATAAAATGGAATGACATGACACATACCATAATGAAGAAGCATGAAAACAAGGCACCAAAGGTGTATGGATAAGTGTATAGCTTTGGTAAAATCAAGTGCATCATTAATAATGATAATGATGGGATGTCATAAAAAGTTTTTTTAAAAATAAATTAATACATCACTGTCACCATCAAAGTGACACGTCATCATTTCATTCAATTTATAATAATGGACAAAATGGCTGGCACACTCCATAGAAATGTGTGATGCTTAACTATATCAAGTCATCATATCAAACTATGGACTCATGTAGCTATGAAGTTTCATATGAACCATTTCATTTCTATAGACTTCAACAGAAGCTAGTCTACCGATCCTCCATGATTGTTTCCTATAAATCCTCAGTGACTGTTGCCTATTGATTTCAATGGAAGATTGGTCTAAACCTAAATCAAAGTTAAAGGAATAGAGTTGTCTATAAATCCACATAGAAATGGGATAGCAAATGAGATCAGAGCCAAAGAATGCAGTAAAGTTTCACAATGACAAAGCTTATGTGGAAGTGTTTAGAGCCAATGGCTACCTACCTTTCATTGAAAAGTTTTAGTTTTTCAGTGAAACAATAGTAAGAGAATTCATCATTAATCTCACCCCTAAGTTTTCAGTTGTTAAAGGTATTTTTATTCCTGTGTCAACTCAAATTATAAGTCAAATCATACAAGTTCTAGATGAAACAATGAGAGTGATAGGCATAATTTCAATTAGTGATTTAATTAGTCAATTTAATGGTAATGAGTAGACTGGGACTTCATTTCTAGTAGATTTCAAGGGAAAATAAAAAGGGATTAGTATAAATTCACTTCTTGAAGCTTGGAAATCTATAGCCAAGTGGGTACTCAAGTATATCATTTATGAGGGGCAACATAGTCTTTTAGGAGGAGACACCATGAAAATGTTTATATACCTTAAGCATAGGAGAAAAAACCCTCAGTACAAGATTAACCTCCCATCCTTCTTATTAGTGCCCTTCAAGTTATGACTCAACTCCTAAAGTTGCTCTTAGGTACCATGGCCTAATTCACCTAATTATCCAACATCACTTCATCAAAGACAAGAGTTTTGGGAGGAACTTTAGAATAGTATAGCACAACAAATTCCACATCAGCCTGCACAAGAGACCTCAAGTTTATCATAAGAACATTCATATCCACCTATTACATCAGTTGAGAAAATAACTCTAAAGAATAAATCTCAGATTGTAGTCTCCATAGAAATCCCTTCTTCTTCTTCAAGATGAATCACAAGGTCTCAAATCCCTAAAGTTTCAAGGTCCCCATAAGAACCTCATGAATCTATAGTGTAACCAATTCCCTTGTCAAGAAGAAGAAAATTGAGATGAAATGTTGCTACATAACTTGAGAAGACTAAGGGTTTGATGGTTGAGAATGAAATCCAACCAAATGTAGCTCAGATAGTGACCAAAAAAAGGAGAAGGCTAATTCTGATAGATGAAGATGAACAAGAGGCTATAGATATTCTAGATAGTCTTAAAACAATATCTCATTCCCCCATACATCAAAATATCCCTGTAACTATAGATGTTGAAGAAATTACTTTCAAAAGGAACCCTCTAATCATAATGGAGGAGCCAATTCTAGAAGAAGCACCAAACATGATAATGGAATCATGTATGGCAGAACCACCACCTATTCTTATTGAAACTGCAATAAATAAAAGGAAAACTATATGCACAAGTGAGAAATGTGAGTCATATAATATAAATGATCTTTTTATGTAGTTAACCTTGTAAATTTCTCAAACTCAAGCTCTAGATCAACAATAAATAGATGCAATTGCTGAATTGATCAGTCAATTGTAGAATAGGGATCATCTCAACTCATTGTTGGTGCAAAAATTAGACACATTATGTGCCAATCATGCAATAAAAGTTCACAGATTAGAGAATAAACAAAAAATTAAGTGAACAAATAGATCTTTGGATATATGTAAAAAAATTTAAGAAGGAAAATATAAGATTGTAGACTTTGGTAAACTCTTCTAAAGCACCTTCTAATGTTACACCTTCTCCTCCTAAGGTATTTGTTGACTATAGTTGTCAAACAAGTTGTCCAGTTATTCCTCCCTTGCAAATACTACATCAAATTGAATAAGAATATTCCATACTTAAATATAAAAATGAAGATGCAACTTCTTCAAAAAAACTCTTGGAAAATGAAAAGAAATAATTGGAAGCTAAGGTCCAAAATTTAGAAGAAAATTTGCAGGATGCATGCAAATTAGGGGAATTTTTTTGGGCATGTATAAATCCTTCTCCTACATATAATTTTTGTTTATTTGAGAAATTTTATATATGGTAGCTTCTACGGATCTCTTGTCATCTTCCTTACAAGATTTTATAACCAACAACATTTTTGGAAATTTTTTATAGTGCTAAACCTTATCAACATGATTTACTTTATGAGTTTTATTTGCATGATTTGATCCTAAGAGACCATGAGAACAATAAATTATTGATAAACCTTCATGTAGGAGAATTTCAAATAAGGGAATTACATTCTACATTCAAAACTCAACTAGCATGGAAAAATAGATTTGAGGACTATACAAATCATGATAAGACTACAAGATTATGTATCAGACCAGCCTTTCCTATTCCAAGATTGATCAAACAAAATTTTAACTATGATTGTTTAAGTGATGGGGTTAAAATGCATTATTTACAAGCTTTATATGATTGTGCTATTTATTTTGACTTGTTTTCAAGATAGAGTTTTGATTTAGTGGTGACTACAAGTGTAAACAAATGGGACCAACTTTTAGTGCCTCTTAAAAGATGAGAGGTTATGTCTCCAAATAACTTAAGATAGAGTATGAAGAGAGATTCCTCAATTTTGAAAATATTAATAGAGGTAATAAACTTTGGGGGAGAATATAAGTCTATTGACATGAGATATAGACCCCCTTTGTTGATCATACCTATTACAAGATGATAGAGTTGGGCTCCACAATTAGAGGAGAAATTAAATATATGGAATCAAATGATTCAAGAGCATTAGGGGTTTACAAGTAATTTAGACAAGCATATAAAAGATGAATTTGATGAATATGATTTGAGTTAGAGTGTGGAAAGCAGATGCCAGAGCTATGAATGCCAACAAATGTTTGTAATGTGACTTGCAAAAGGTAAAGCCTGGGGGAGATGATGAGCTCAGAATATGTCTCATTATTTACATGTTATTTCCCTCAATTCATCTCTCAAAGGATATTATATTATGCAAATCATAGATTGTTAGATAGATATTACATGGAAAGTAGATATTTGTCTTGTTTATACTAAACCAAAGACTAAACCTTTACTTTGTCATTAATGTCTAATACATAGCATGTTTTAGTGATTTTTGGTGTGAAGAATGCTTAGGAAGAAGACACATACGATGTATATTAAAAGTTTAATGTTGATCTCCATTTAGTAGAACTATAGACTCCATAGGCTTGCTTCTATAGACTCTACAAGCTTGTTTCTATGGACACTATAGGCTTGTTTCTATGGACTATATAGGCTTGTTTCTATGAACTCTGTAGGCTTGTTTCTACAGACTCTACAGGGTTGTTTCTATAGACTGCACAGGCTCATTCCTATGGAATCTATAGGGTTAATTCCATGGATTCTATAAGGATGAATCTATAAATGGGGAAGCTGGTGGCCAAGATAAGATGAGAGAGAATCATTCAAACTAGAGTCAAATAAGGAAAATATCCACCTACTATTCTATAGGATTTACTTTTGATAAAGTTGTATATATTTGGATCTTACGATTATTATAGGATAGTATATATATTTCATTAAAATAATTAGATATGTTGGAAATCCAATCTCCTATCTTTGGATGAATGGATCGACCAAGGAATCCTATTTCTTTGCATTCTATTTTGAGTTGATTGTATTAGTATAAAATGTAATACTTTCATCATTAAAAGATATTAGATAATAGAGTTGAAATAATAGAGGAAAGATACGTATAAGCATATTATAGGTTTCAAATATATTGTAATCATTTCAGTTCTATGAATTATCACTTCAATTTCTAGCATTGATTAATTTTTGTTCTCGAGTCTGAGAGGAACAAGGGCCCACTCTCCTTGGAACCAGGAACTATGTATGGTACTTATGTTATGTTATATTAACTCTTTGTTATAAATAATTAGAATCTTGTTAATGTCTGCATTTATTCATAAAAGACATCAAAATAAATTCATAGTTTAAAAGACATTTTCTTATTCCAAAATATTTTCCTTTCCAAGAAAAGTGTGTTTTCTTGTACAACAAATGTGTGAATCAAAATTCCTTTTCTAGTTAAACATTTCCATTTCCATGCAAGCGTAAATAAGAGTGTGATTTTACTTTCAAGTAAAAGAGTGGATTGATTTGATTAAATAGTTACATTTTAAGTAAAAGAGTGAATTAAGTAGTTTAAAGCACATTTATTTCATTAGTCAAAGCTAGAATAGGACCATAAAACACCCCCACAAATAGACTTCTAGATATAACATCCTATACCTTACTGTAGATAGCTTTGGACACTAGCCCTGGTTGATAAGATATCAATTGAACATTGATTAAATGAATATTTTAAAAACACTCATCACAATCATATAAAATATATCAACCAATATTGGTAGTAAAGTCCCTTGATAGGCATATTTCAAAGTTGGCTAAGATATCAACAACAACTACATCTTGAAAGATAGGAAAGTTAAGATAGTCATGTAGGAAAGCCTTCAAGTTTCTAATTGGTCCTATGGTTATGGTAGGGTTACCATCTAGCTAGATAAATACTTTAATATGAGGCTCATACTTCAAACCTAATTTGTTAGATACTACCTTTGTCATGATTGAAGTCAAAGCTCCACTATCCACTATGTAATTATGGACCAACTTGTCACCTACTATGAGAGTGAGATATAATTGTGGATGTTTCTCAGCCCTATTAGATGGTTACATAATGGTACTAGGATAATTTTCAAGATTAACATGGTCATGAATTTGATTTGAGGATGAAGGACTAATAGGAATAGTGGATAATTTCTTCTATAACAATTCTTTTTAGCTAGGCATATGAAGGATATCCCATAAGGAGGTAGATGTTTTGTCAATCTTAAATTAATCTACTATGTTTAGAGCATTATTAATCATCTTTTCATGTGTCCTTAGAGGTAAATAATTACTTAAAACATTAGGAATGGAGGAACTTTGAACAAATCCTACCACATTAGAACTTGTTAGAGGTGTGGAAGCCTCTAGAGCCATCATAAAAGCCTTTAGAACTATCACACTTGTAGCTACATCTTATTACCTTATAGGGTGGTTAGATGAGCCTACAAGCATATTGCTAAATTTTCCTAGAGCCCTCTTCTTGGCCCTTTTATTTTTTTTAATAGAGGCTCCTTAGTTTAACACAAAAGTATCCTCGACCAAAAAATTGGTGAAGATTTATCCTTGAGGTTACCAACCTTCATTAGCTTGCATAATCACCTCATTTTTATTTGATAGGAGGGGGGTAGATACCCCTTGAGACACCAAAGATTTCTCTCCATTTTTATTGGCATCCATGAATTTATCTTACCACCAATCTTCTCCCTACACCAAATTGCTATGAATTGGTGCCATTTCCTTTGCATTGGTGGTAGGGTTAGGATTTATGTATTAGCAAGCCTATTAGGATTAGGCTACCTTTGGTTTCTCCCTCTTCCATCTTTTGACCATATTATTGGTGATTCTAGAAATGGTTATGATAAGCACCTTTTTTCACATTACCTTGTCTAAGCAGAGATCTTAGCCTTTAGATTTTTGTATCTTTGTCCATGACATTCCCTCCTTCTTAGGAGTAGCTTTAGGCTTGGTCTTAATGTTAGGAGTTTAAGCCACATTTGAATCATCAACATAAGCATGAGATAATGGAGGCATATAAACTTTAGGTGACAATATTATAGCTTGGATGAGACTATTCTCATCTTTGATATAGATCTCATATGCTTCAAGGAGGGTAGAACCTCTCATAGATTGAAGCATAACTATGATTTCAGTCCCAATGGATCTCAAGTAAGTGGGGAAAATAAAAATAGTATGTGGCCTCACAAGGGGATTCAACCAGTGCCAAGTATTCTAAAACCTTTCATTAAAGTCATGCATTATTTATTTGGGTCCCCTCTTTATCAAGTTGAGCTAATGTATGGGAGAAGCACGGTCAATTTCATTTCCAAATATGGAAGTCAACAATACTCTAAACTCATCCCATATTGAGATGCATCCACCTTATAGATTCCTATACCAATCAAGATCCTTACATTTAATAGACATGGAAAGGAACCTAATGACAATCTTCTCTCTAATAATATTGTGTAAACTAAAAAAGTTAGAGACATACCTAATGTGTTCACTAGGTGTGATATGACTATCACCATTGAATGTGGGCACACCTTTTGTGGCATTATGAGTGATGGCATCATATGCATGATGTGGAATGGGGTTATTAGTATTGAAGTTATGGAAACCATAAGGTATAGCCATGTCTTCTTCAATATTTTCAACTTCTTTAGCCTCTGTCTCTTCTTCCTCTCTAGCAAAATTTACATGTTCTTCAAAGGGTAGATTAGGATGTGGATAATGAATTGTAAGAGGGATCTCAAGATGAATGGGTGGAATAATAGGATTGAATGGTCTATCAGAGGATGACCTAGTGAGGAACATGAATTATAAGGGTAGTTTTATAATCAAATAATGTTCTGAAACTAGATTTACTTTTAGGAGTTGCCAAATGTTGAGTATCACACTAGTTTACAACTATTATTTGTCAAGACCAACATTCACCTTGAAAAGTTATCTTGAAGACAATGGGTCCCACTGGGCATACTAAAAATATTGTCACCAAATATCACACCCTATAAGAGGGTGTTCAATACTCTTCTAGATTTGGGTAACATGGGAACACTTCTAGGCATGTGAGTGTACCTATAGTGGAAGTGACCCTCTAGATTTTAAAGGATATTTCCTTAAATGTATCTTAAAATGATTTCACATATGATAATGCTTGTTTATTGGAAAAATTTAGAAGCTACATGAAATAAAACTAATCTAAAGGAGGTGATGAACTGAGAATGTCTCCCACATGACCATTATATTTCCACCACATTGAAACAAAAAATATAAACTAGTATTTAAGTTTTAATATATTCTAAAATGAGTATTTTGATATAGAGGTAAAATATGAGTAGTGACACAAGGTAAATAAACTAGAGGGTAGATTTCATACTTAAGGGACAATTGTACACTTGAAAAGATTTATAAACTAGACTACACTCTATATGACCTATTAAATTAAGAACTCTTGCTCAGACATGAAAGGATAAGGGATGGAAGGATAAAGAGTTATCAATTTTCATCACCATATATCAATTAAAAACTTAGAAAATTGTTCAAAACTTAGAAAACAAACTTGTATTAATTTTCAAAAGTAGAATATAACATTAATCTAGTAGGGCTTCACCATACATGGTGTGGCTATTTTGACAATAGCTCTAGAGTTGTACCTATAGAAGAAAGACCACAAGAGAAATGGGTCTTTGGCACTAAAAAGGGGAATAAATAAGTTCAAATTTTTGAATTGTAGTTGTAACAACCTCTACAAATATGCTCATTTAGGTCATTTGATTGATCCCCATCATTTTCAATCACTACACAGTTACAATATTCGTTGTTAACAGTGGCAATGGTGGAATCAAACATTCCCACTAGGTTCAAACATTCATTTGGTTAGAAAAATCAAATAAATATATTAAGGATTTATCTTGATGTTAAACCTCTCCAAATTTTTATATCATGATGTGTGCCTAAGTGGGAAGAAATGTCACTTTCTAGTGGCTAGATTTGGTGATGGCCATTAAGGTCTATGTGTCTTACTACACAAGTTCCTAATGGCACCATCTAATCTTAAAATATCTATTCCTAACCCCAACTAAATCATGATCAAGATTGGATCCCTCATGCTTACTTTCCTTAGTCAAATATTAACACTTTGACCTCTACCTAAGTCACTTGTCTCCCCTTTTTTGTAATTGGTCATTGAGAACTGACTTAGATTACCAGATCCTAGAGTCATCTTATACCATTAGATCTATTTGTACATGAATACCCATGAGCCATTGATTTTATACTAGTTGAATATGCTTATGTTAATTATCGTGCACCCATTAATACTTGAGGTTCACTAACCGTTTTGACTTAGCTCACTCTATTGGATTTTCTAGGTCCAAACGAATATGAGCCCTCAAATCTACTTTTAAATTTTCAACCTTGTCCCTAGCTATGCCATAGGTTAAATGTGTATTAATACTTAGGATCTTAATATTAGTCTATAACTTCATGAACTTGTTCCATGTGTCAACCCCTCAAGCTCTCTAACCATTTGACTCATATTACACCATTGGATTAATGTGTATGATGGAGTGAGGATCATTAATCTGGCTGGGACCCACTATTTTAAACCTAATGGATCATTCATGATATTAAAATTTATAGTCTTTAGGATGTCATTTGACATTTATGTGACCATCATTGATGGTTATGCAACCATTAAATTTAAGATCAAAAGGACTTACTTTGTTTGAGCTTAAACTTGATGTTAATGCAAATGTCTCTTGATCTTCAAATCTAAATAGCTAGTTGAAAGGGCTTAAATTTGATGTCTTTAGGGATGCCTAGGACCTTTTAAAATCAAATGGTTATTTCCTTCTAATCCTTTAATTGGAAAATTCTTATGGGATTGGTGCCTTGACCACTTCCTCTAAAGGAAAAAGCTTTCCACATCTTTTCTTTGAGTAATTATTTCTAACAAAATGTTTGAAAGAATTTGATTCTTAAGGATCTATGCCTCGAACAAAAGGTCTAAATGAATTATACCTTAGTCTTTTACCTCTGAAAAAGTTTTGAAATAAGTTTGCCTTCAATAAAATTATTTCAAACAATTTTCTCAAAGGAATTATGCCCTTAGAAATGTCCTTTGAACTTCAATATTATCCTTTAGGCTTTCTGAAAGTGCCCTTCAGAATTTTGACTTGGTCTACCTCATGACAGAAAGGTCCTTCAGAGAAAATGTGAAGGACACTTTATTGAAGAAAAAACCCTTTAGGAAAATTACATAGGACACTTTGCTAAAAAAAGTGCCCCTCGAGATCTTTGTAAAGGACCAAATTTTTGAAAAGACATCCTTCAGGCCTTTTGTAGAGGACCTTCTTCATTGGACAATCCTTTCAGGCAAATTGTTTCAGACAAAATGTCTGAAAAATTTCTCAAAACTTAAACAAAAATCCCAAAACATAACTCCTAAAATAATTCCAACACTTAGCCAAATGAAGTGGGAGAAAACTCCTGAAAGAATTAAGACTTGAAAATTTGTTGTGGGATTTATTTGGAATTTTCCTTCAAAGGAAATTTGAATGCTCCAATCACATGGCCAAATGTTGAACAAAACTCCCAAGTATAACCTTAGGCTTTTATAGACTTTCTATTGCAATTATTCAACACCATGAAAATTTGTTACTTGTATATATGATCAAAATTATTATTAAGACACTATAAAACACAAATACTAGGCTAGGCCATGACTCACTTAAAATGGAATATGAAATGATGTAAAATAAAGCCATAACATATCATATGACAATATAAAAATCCCCTATACAAGATTTTGACTATAGGGGGTTTGACCCATTTTAGCCTATGGGGAAAAAATTTCAACATCTTTGGTAATTTCTCAAGGGTGGTATGCTTGCTATGCCATGACTAGTTGCTTAATACTATCCATGGGATATGGAGTCACAAGTATACAAGTTGGACATATAAAATTCTTTAGAATAATACACCAAATAATAGCAGAAAATAAGAACTAAACACAAAATAAGGAACTAAACAAAACATAATATTCTTCAAAGTACTTATTGTGACATAATAGAATAAGGAAAGAAACACACACTAATATTAATATTTAAAAGATAGACCTTTAACTCTCAATAACAAGGTTTTAAGTGTATCCAATTCATAGGGATAGGTAGTTTTTCTCCATTCATATTTACTAACTGAATGAAGTTACTTTTCTTGCACTTGGTGATGACATATGGTCTACTCCATAGGGAATCAAACTTAGTTACCTACCTAGTTTTGCTCTATCTTCATCCCTTTTCAAGACTATGTCACCTTCTTGAAATGATCTTGGAGTTGCCTTCTTATTAAAATACCTCTTCATCAGTACCTGGCGATGCTCCATGGCTTGATGAGCCTTACCTCTAATGTCTTGTAACTCCATTAGTTCTATCAATCTCACTTCCATGGGACTATTCTCAAGCAACTCTAGTTGGTGTGCTAATTCCAAGTCTAATAGCTTTTGATTTATAGACATCTTAGCTTCCCTTCCATAGACAAGTAGAAAAGTAGAATTACCTATTGATCTCTTAGGAGTTATCCTATTAGCCCATAAGCTTGTATTTAGTTTAGTGTGCCAAGCTCTTTAGTTATGATATAAGGTTATCTTAATGATTTTGATTATGTTATTTTTGGTAGATTCAACCAACCCATTACTTTGAGGTTAATAGTTAGATGAATTAATTGGGAATATACCATTATTACTTACCCAATTAGCTAATTTATCACCCATAAAATTAAGAGCATTATCTAAAATGATAGTAGAAGGGGTACCAAACCTTGATATGATCCTCTCATAAAAATCCAAGATGGCACTCTCATTATCCTCCTTCAATGCTATTACCTCAACCCATATGGTAAAATAGTCAGTGATTATCAGTATCTATTTGTGATCAACACTTGATGGGGGGTTTATCATGCCAATGAAGTTAAGACCCCATTGGATGAAAGGTTGGTCCACTTGGATAGGTTTCAGAAGAAGAGATACATAATTCTTCTTCCCTATAAAGAAGTCACATTATCCACTCTTCATCCAAGCATGGAAATACTTGAAGAGGCTAGGATGATAATATCCAACCTCATGATCTTGGTGGTTTTGGTCCTTGGAGAGAAATGGCTTCCTATTGTTCCATCATGGAACTTGTCAAGTAACACTCCAAATTGGTCATTACCAATGTATCTCAATAACACACCGTTGATGTCTCTCCTAAATAATATGCCATACACAAGACAAAAGGGTATATATTTCAATATAAGATACCTCCTTTGTGATTTATTCATATTATTAGGGTACTCATAATTTTGGAGAAATCTAATCATGTCTCTTGTCAAAATTTTTGGAGGAAATAGACCAGCTGGTTGGGGACACTCATGGTTGACTAGAGCTTCTTCTTTTTATTCATTTACCTTGTGTTGCTACTCATATATTTCCTCTATATAAAAATACTCATGTTAAAGTCTATTAAAACTTAGAGACTAGTCTATATTTTTTGTTTTAGTGTGGTAAAAATATGATGGTCATGTGGGAGACATTCTTAGTGCATCACCTCCTTTAGATCAGGTTTATTTCATGCAGCTTCTAACTCTTTTCTGATAAACAAGCATTAACATAGGTGAAATCACTTAAAGATACATTTAGGGAACTAGCCATTAAAATCTAGAGGCTCACTTCCACTATAGGTACACCCATATACCTAGAAGTGTTCCCATGTTGCCCAAATCTAGAAGAGGATTAAACACCCTCTTCTAGGATATGAGATTTGGTGATAATAGTTAGACTTACTCACTGATAATGGTTTTAAGAATCCTTGATCTCATGGCCCAAGTCCTTTTCCTATATAATCAAAGCTATCCATAATCTAATTAGAGATAGGATACTTAGGATTTAAAAACAATCAGCAATACCATCAAAATATAACTAGTCTCCTTGAATAAAAGATTCTTGATGTTGATTTTGTAAAGTAACAAGTACAAATACCATTAGTGTTTTGTGTATCTTTCTTGTTTTTCCAAATCATTCTAGGCCTGCAAGGGATTTGGGAAGGCTTAGGTTTTCTGAAAGACATAGGAGACTTGAAAAACATGGCAATGTGAAAAGCATCTTTTAGATGGTATATGGAAATGCCTGCATCCTCAATAGTGACCTTTTGTGTAAGTGTTATAGGAAATGGATCAGCCAAAGTGGAAGCAATGTCACATGGCTTGATATAATTAGACTTGGGTGATTGTAAAATCATTTATTTATTATTATTCATGATGAATTCAAAACTAAGGAAACTATTATAATTGCAAAATTCATCCTCTAGGAGTTTGAAATATCGGTAGGGCTTAAGATTGGCAAGAATGGTGATCTCAATCCCATTATGGGGGAATTTGAGGCATTGGTGTAAGTAAGATGGGATAGCCTGTACTTCATGTATCCAAGGATGCCAAGAAGTATATTATATTAAAACTCAATATCTTTAATATGGCACAATGAATGATGGGACACAAACCCAATAATGATTGGTAGACATAAAGTTTTAAAAGATTCCATTTTTGGCATTGTAATGTGCCTTGATTGTGATTATATCTGGCTAGATGTCCTTTGTAGTATAACTCAATCATTGTATTAACTTGAATGACACTATGTTCAACCCTAAACAATTTTATATAAGAACCCACTTGATCTTGTGATTTTCAATAATGACCTTATTGTACAAGGGGTTATTATGGCTAGGACCAAGAGTAGACATATCTATCTGATCAAATGCAACTTGTTAGAAAGGAGATAAATGCCCTAAAAGTGTTTGAAATTGTTCATGATTAATGTCCTAGGGAACAATGGACTATTGAAGGAAGTCATTAAAAATAGTTTTTTAGATTTATTATATACACAAAAGATCTAAGTTATAAATTTGTGCAAGTGTTTTACTTGATTGGTTCAAGATACTATATGAATTTTTAATGGAATCATGAGAGGGTTTAGCCTTGATTGGTACAGTGTGAAATATTATATCCAAAGGCATAGTGCTCACATTTATTCTCAAGTTGGAAGAGGGTAAAGGGCACTGAAGAGTGACCCATGATAATCTAGTTGTGATCGTTCAATTTGGAGTTCACAAGGAGCCACTATAATTAGAATAAGAAGGCAAAGGGCCTTGGATGGTGACTCACGAGCATCTAGTTTCATTTGTATAATTTAAAGTCAGCAAGGAGTCATTATAATTATATTAAGGGGGTGTAGAGATATTAACCTAAGGAAACTGAGGTGTAATGGAATTATTTGAACCTAATGTAATGTTACATTAAGGGGAGGGTGTTGACCCTATAATGGGGTGTCAAATACTTCAAGAAGCATTGGAATATTCATGAGATTTGATGGTGATGGTGGTAATGTTATTTATATAAATGCATCCCATGGTGGTATTGTAATTATATGGCATATTATCATAACCTAGGTATTTATCATGGGTATTATGATCCTGATTATGATTTTAACCTTGTGCTTGTTGACATTGGTATTACACTTGATTCTAATTATTTATTTTTCACTATTAATTATGTTTAAGAAATGGTTCTTAGTAAATTCCCATGTCATTATTAGTGTTTTATGATGCATGTTTTACTTTAATTTTACCACTTTCAATCAAATCCTTAATAATATGCCTCAATTTAACACATAAGTAAACATGATGAAATTTACAAAACTCATCCTCTTAATACCAGTTAGGTTTGGGTTAATCTTAAGGGAATGGTCATGGTATAGGCCACACAATTAGATTGGTTTTTATGATATTTTGGAATATGGACTCAATAATCTCTCCTAGTTTGTTGAGTACTTTATATTTATTGAATGCCCTTAGTGGAGGATCCCTTTGCAAATTGGCCATTGGATTAAGTGGAGCTAGTTTCACTTTGGAGCTAGTAGATCCAACACCATTTGGACATGTATAGATTCTCTCACTCTATTTCCCACCATGTTCTTATTTTTGTTAAACCCTTTCAGATTTTAAATAACAATGGATTGAATAGGTGATTGGGTCGAATTAGATGTTTGATCATGTGAATAAATATTGACAAGGCCTTTATCAATAAGTGCCTTCTCAATATGCACACCCTTGTTTATGATTTATTCAAATGTGTTTAAATAAGTGAGTTATAGATTATGAGCCATCTCAGGGTGTAAGTTTTTTGAAAAAATATTAGCCAACTATTTATTTGTAATATTGTGTTGGAAGTATCTAACTAATTCTCTCCATCACTATAGATAGGCTGTAAATATTTATCCATCCTGTTGTTTGGATTTTCATAAGTCAACCATAGTCAACTCATGTTTAATGTTGTAAGATATATGGTTGAATTTTTTTTTATATAAATCATTCCAATATTCCATCAATCCCTTAAGTAATTTGAGGATCCAATCCAAAGCTTGTACAAAAAAACTGCATGGAAACAAGCAAATAAAATAAACACTATTTAAGGCTACCTCTTAGCACAATATGAAAAAGGATTCGATATGTTATTGAGGGTCACCCTTCCCTTTATATTTATCAAATTTAGGTTATTTAAAATTAGGTATAAAGGGGACTTGGATAATACCTAAGTCAAATGGCTATGGACATATCTCATCAAAGTTATATTTCATGTCTCTATTTCTTGTATCTAGCCTTGACACTATTACCTTCATCAAATTTCAATCCTACATGTTTGGTGCATTTTTGGGTGGAACATAATTTTACTGAGGTGGTATGTGCCCTTGTTGCATTATTTTTTTAGGGATATAAACCTTATGCTCTAAGACTTTGTTTTGTTTTAATCCTTAAGTTGAGTAGGTTGGCTATTTATTCTTAGGTGGTTGATAAACATTTCTTAAAAATTATCATTGTGAATTATAAGGATAATATTGATTTTGAGGAGTCTGTGGTTGATTCACCAAAGGACGTGATGGTTGGGAGGAACTTGCCAAAGTATTTTTAACAATACCCCCAATATGTGTTGATTTTTTCATCGCTTGGTTTTGTGAAAGGACAAGATACTCTTGGTGATTGTAGAATGTATCCTCTACATCTGGTAAAACATGTAATGAATCACCCTTAGGTTTCTTCTATTTATATAAAATTTTAGGATCTATCATAAAGGTAGGCTCAATTAAGGTATGTTTTACCTGATCTATCATTCTCTTTTTCTTTAAAATCCTTGTTGTTAATTGAAGTTACCTCCAAATAGTTTGTTAAGACTACGATAAGTTATTCTACATATCATTGATTGATTTTATTTATATTGGTAGCAAGATATTGATCATTGGGAGTAGACTCTATGAGTGTTTATTTTCCCTTACTAGAATAAGAAATATTGGATTGTGCAATGTGAATGGAAGATTTCTCTTTATGTTGATCTTCTACCCTAATAAGTGTGTACAATTATTCCATAGGGAAATCTAGTGGTAACCTAACACCTAGTTATGTCAACCTCAAGAAGGATTCATGTTTGTCTTATAAGTTTTTATGTTCATAATAATCTTCTATAGATCTTATGTTGGGATATCTTTGAACATGACAGAGTTATCCTAACCATTAAAAAAATTCTCTTCCTCATAACTAGGGATGTAAGAGACCCCACTATGAGTATACCTTTATGTCATGCTTGGAATATTATTTTACTCATTTGATAATATTATAAATGTGTTGTAGAAACATTTTAAAAAGAGTGTTCAAATTTATCCAAATAAAGGATCAGGCAAAATGAAACTATAATAAAGAGAAGTGACATAGCACCACATAGTTAGAAGAAAGTGGTTAATAATTTACTCAACTTTGGTGGGTTGAAATTGTCAAACTACAAGAGGGTAATATAACTTTGGAACCTAAAGTGTAGGCTAGCACAACAAACTTAGGTCTAGGAATCATCAATACCATAAAATCTAGATACAACTATGACAAGTTATGACTAAAAAATTAGAAGAAGGTCATTCTGATTAGGAAGATAAAAATGTGAACTAAGAATTTCAATGTGTGAATTAACAAAAGAGCTCCTAAGTATAAATCCAAAACTAAACAGGTGACACAGTGGTGCCACATGGAAACAAGATGTAAAATGGTCCATGAACTAAAGTATAAGTGAATGCAAGATGATCTAAGTTAAAAATGAGAATAAAATGATGATGAATCTAGGTAATGGCCTTCATTATAAATAGTAAATCATACCCAAGTTACTCAAACCAAGTGAAAAAGGTAAACCAACAACACTATATATCAAAACTTAGAAATGTGAGATTCTGAATTTAGATAAGAAATGAATGATTTTGAGGTTTTTAAAGGTGGGAAAATGGTCTAGAATCAAATTAACAACATGAAAAAATTGTTTGTAAAATACAAACACAATGTTTGAAATGAAGATTTGAATAAAGCAAGAAGTGTTTTTAATTTGGTTAGCATAATGCCTCTTTGTTCAAATAGAATGGTGTATGAAAAAGTTCATAGTTTTGTTACACCTTTTTGAATTTCACACAAATATTTTTAGACTAAAAATGACTAATAAACTAAAGGATAAAATTAGAAACACACCTAAGTGAAATGTCCTAAATTGTAAAACTATTAAGCTTGCACGATACTATTGAATTATGCCTATATATGTGATATTGAGAGGATTTTTAATTGTTAATCCAAAAGTTAAATCAAATGAAAATTTTGGTTTTTACACCACCTCTTATGTTAAGAGTTTTTATGGTGACATGTAACTCTAGGATACTCACCCTACATTAATAGTATATTTGTAGAAAGTGGGGTTTTTCTAAGACTAAATTTTCATGCATTTAGATGGTCCTAAGTGTGGATAACACTAGAGATTCTCTCATAAATTAGATATATGTCAAGAATCTTGTTGTGAAATTGTATTATCCTTTTCATAATGACTACATCCTTCATTTTCTTAGTGTAGTGCGATGTTTGAGTTACCTCTATGGTCTAAGGCCAATAACCACTAATAGAGTTAGTTTTAACTACTCAAAACAAGCATCCCAATGGGTCACTCTAAATTCATATAACCCATCATGTAATGGGGTTAAAATGATGTTAGGATATGAAATCCAAATTTAACACTTCACTAGAGAACCTGTGAGGAGATGATGAACTCCTTCTCACAAACCAACGTGCATAAAAATGAAGATAAGTAAAAAGACTTTATGGTCATTTTAGGATCACCAAAGCCATATAGATTTGATGAGGGCCCTATTTAATTTATTTTCACATCTTTGGAAAATTAACAAAATGTAAATAATTAGTATTTTTAGTCACCTAAGTCCTCTAAAGGGGAAGAAGGAGAGCATATGTGTAACACTCATTTTGATAAAATAAAATAATTCAATAAACACGTATAAAAATAGAACTCTTAAGAGTATTTAGATAATTGTGAAAGTTCATTTTAATCACCAAAATGAAGTGTGTAATTAATTTTAAATTTGATTTGTTAGGAAATTGATACTAAGTGACTTAAATCCTATAAGGAAGATGTTAGAATTCTAAAATTAGGGTGTGAAATTGTTATAAACACTTCTAGATTGCTATTTTAAGTCTATATTTTCTTGTGTAGGTTTATATAACCATTATAAATATCATTATATCCATTTCATAATGCATTTTTACTATTCCATAGATTTATCTCACTAAAAGATAAAACAAAAGTAACACTGGCTTGCAATCTCATAGATTGACACGACAATATCACTGATGAGTAGGGCATTCCTACTGAAGTATATGGTGTTCCCACCAAAATGATAAAAATTGATAAAAATAAACAAATTAAACATATCAATTTATATTCTATAATGATCTCACCATTTTATAGGTCAATCTTTCTAATACACAGGTCAAACATGCCAATCCATAATGCATTCCCATTGATCCACAAAGTGATCCCATCATTTCATGAGGTGATATCATAAATTTTGTAAAACAAATAGGTATATATATAGTCAATAAAATTTATCCCACCATTCATGAAGGCATTCATTCCATTTCATAGGGAGATCTCATTAATGTTTATGTTTATCTTGCCAACTTCCAAGGTGATCTTGCCATTTTATAGGTCGATCCTACCATTTGTCTCAAAATCCATGGAAACATAAAATGAGAGAAAAATAAGTACCAAATATCCTAAAAATAGGGTATAAATTTAAAATTATAAGGCATGCAAAATTTTGTGAGGTATGAGTTCCACTAGGCTTGTCAAAATGTAGAGTAGGATTACAATATGCGTTAGTCAATGCATTAGTCAAAAAATATTTATAAATAAACATATAAATAATAAAGAATAAATACCACTCCATCATGGGGTGTTTTTAATTAATTATAAGATATATTTAAATAAGGAATATGATAAAACCTTTCAAATAACATCCCTCCTCCTAAAAGTAGCCAAAAATCATGTTTTCCCCTAGATTTGGTACTCCAAATCTACATCAATGATGAGTAGCATGCTCCTCCATCATTTCCTAGTTAGCCAATGGATTAATATCACAAGATTTGTTTTATTTGTAAAAATATGTGAAAATTTTCTATAAATTTTTTTGCATAGTAAGTTTATATAACTAAATCTAAAAAATGGTGGTCTTGGCTCACTTATTTATAGCTTTCTAAAAAGGTTTAGGGTCAACCATGATTTTCCATCTTGAGATAAAGATGTGTGGCCATAAATTTATTTAATTTTAGAGGTAAAATATCAAAACATTCTTATTAATATTTGGAATAATTGGGTATTAATGAGGAATGGGAAATCTTAATCCTGATATTTGTTCCATTAATGGCTTGTGGATGCCTAATGATGTTATGGGATGATGCAAATTTGAGGAATGAATTTCCAATAAATAGATTTTCAATAACTTCTATGGAATTTTAACTTAGAATCTTGATTTTATTTAATTTTTTAAAGTGAATTTGATTAATTTTTTACAATCCTTTGGAAATTTGTTGCACGCTTAGTCAAACTGGTAAAAAATGTCATTTTACTGAGTCATAATTTGAATGAAGTATAATCAGAAGAAGGTGTCAGTTGTTTATGGAATAATACCCTAGTTAGGGAGCTATGGACACAAAATAACACATACACATGATGTGTGCCATAAAATTAGAAGAATTTTGTGGTCTAAAGTGTCATTTTACATGGTCACAATTTGACTCAGAGTTTTAATAAAAGATAATAATCACATAAAATGCATTACCGCATTTAGGGACACATTAGCCTAAATCAACATATGTACATGACAAGTTTAAACCATTTAGCGTGTTTTAGTGATTTTATCTTAGATTGTGTGTTTTCATAGAATATTTCTTATATTGACATTACAACACAATAGTGATAGGAATTGGATGTCTATAGGGGAAATCACTCTACCAAAAGCTTATGAGGTGGCCATAAGGGTATAAAATTGTCTAATCTAAGTATCTAATCTTATCCTAAGACCCCTCATGCCTTTATTCTCATATATTCATCCCCCTATGCTCACCATTTATCCATTAACATCACCAACTAGTCATGATCAAGGGGATTTTAGTCAAGGAGGAAGATTGGGCAAGATTGAAGGGATGCTCAAGGCCTACAACAAGATAGTTTCCTTAGAAAGGAACCAAATTACACCCCATAGACCATACCAAGTACCCTAAAAAACCCCTATCATCCATACCATTATAAAATACCTTCTTATTAGAATAATAAATAAGCTCAAGGGTAGATAGATCAATGAAGGCCCTATAATAGATAAAACCCCAATTCTAGTAGCAGTTCTAGAGACCTAATTCCAATTTAAGATAATTATGCTTAAGAGGGTCAATGGAATTATTAATGAGGGAATTCACATGATATGCTAGTGGATCCAAGTGATGAATGTTTGCAAGCATCTTTCATACAATAGGGTACATGTCCTTTAACACATGATAATCAACCTCCTGCACAACACAATGAAGGTCATCCTATGCCACATGGAGACACTCCCTTCATGACTCAAGCTAATATGTCAAGGAAAAAAAGGATAATTGGAAGTAAAGAACCATTTTAAACTACCTTTGTTGAATTCCAAGAAGGTGAGCACTCCTTTAAAGAAGTGGAATATAACTACGGTCAAAATTCTATCAAGGCAGACAATTTAGTTGCATCTCATACAAGGGCTAAAAGAAGGGTAGTTGGTGATGGTTTAGGACTTGAAAGAGTATCCTCTCCATGATATAAAACACATCAAGGGACTAATAATTAATATTAAGCTCTTAAGGCATCATCAACTCAACAAATACAAGATGGGAGAGGGCAAAATCATAGAGGTCCTTTCATACCTCAATTCATATAAAATTCAAGTAGTACTGATATTCCTAAGTTGTAGTCCAATGAAATCATCCCTCATATTAGTGTTTTGGACCAAATTAATAATGCCCACGTTAATATCCATCTGTGGGATACTTTGCTCATTCTAGGTCAAATAGATCTCCTTCAATAAGAGCTTTCTAAATTCCATGTCTTGGACAAGCAAGCAAAAAAGGTGGGTGCAGTCCTAACCAATTCCAATCAACCTCATGAGTCTCAGGAACAAAATTTAATCAAAACCCCTCCCTTATATCTCTCTATCACCATAGGTTATTCCCTATTGCATAACTACATGATAGATAGTGGGGCCAACACTTTTGTCATGACTAAGTCTATAGCAGATAAACTAGGGATAACATGTCAACCTAAAGAAAAAGGGGTTTTATAATTATATGGGTCCCCTAACATGACTTTGGGTGTCCTTAAATACCTTAAAATCATTGTGTTTGTTTGTATTAATTGCACTCTATCTCAAAATGTAATGGTAATTGACCTCCTTACTTAGTTTTACTTATGGTTGTTTAGGGATTTCATTGATAAAATAGGGGGTTGTCTCTCTTATAATTACTATTATATGGTCTTTAGGACCAGGTATGGGACAAAGGTTACCATAAGGTATGAGCCTATCTCTAGGTTCCACGTATAACCCTACATACCTAACCTATCAAATGTCAATTTTACCATTATAGAGGAGGATGAATACCCTAATGACCAAGATCCCAATTATACCACTTGAAGGCATATCAAATTTGTTACTATATGAATGGGTAGTAGATAATCATGGATATGATCCATATAAAATAATTGAATAGACAAGTTTGAGTGTGTATTGTATGCATGCAAAAGGAGCTATTATACCAAGTCCCACTAGCACAAACCAATATCATGAAGGAGTATAGAAATTATTATTTTATGGATCTAGATCCAAGAATGGATGTGGGGTAGGTGTTATGATTATCTCCCCTTATAATTAAATGTAATTGTATTCCATATGATTTTAGTTCAGTTGCACTTCTAATATATTAGTGTATGAAACCCTCATCTATGGGTTGCAATGGGCAAGAAGGAAAGTCATCAAGACCTTAAAAGACATGGGGGATAGTGAGTTAGTGTTTCATCAAGTGAGAGGTTAAAGTGTAGTCAATAATCCACCCTTGAAATCCTAGAAACATAGGGTTTGGGATCTCTTGGATGAATTTCAAGCCTTTGACATTCACTCAATTCCAAGAGAGGCCAATCGACATGTAGACTAGTTAACAACCATTGGAGTAGTATGACATACTAAGTACAGTCAAAGACATAAAATAATAGTACAAAATCAAAGTGGTATGTAGACCTTTAGTCCCTAATAATGAGGTGAGTTGGAAAGTGTTTTAAAATCATAATCAAATTGTATGTTTCTTGCAACATGAGGTAAAATTTTGCTCAAAGAACTAAGGAAGATTAGAATAATAGCCGGGGGACTATATTATTTTATTGATGAAAAATAAGATACGTAAGGGTTTGGTAACATTATAAATCATATTCAATGAATATGAACAACTAATTAAAGATAAGGTAAGCATATCCACTAAAGAGGAACACTATGAAAAAATTTGTCATATTCAAAGACAAGCTGTGAAAACTAAGAAAGGTGAATAATAATGTGGAGAAGGAAGCCTTCATAGCATTATGAAAATAATTTGTAGATATTTTTTCTTGGGAATAACATTATTTGAATGGGTTTAACCCTAGTTTGGCTCATCATACCATAGAGTTGGAGACAAGTGCTAAACCTATGAGACAAAAGAAAAGATTGGTCAACCCTACGATTGAGATACTTATGAGGAAGGAGTTGACAAAAATCATTAAATACAACATAATATTTCCCATTAAACACTCTTCATGGGTGGAAAATCCTGTGCCTATGAGGAAGAATAATTGGTAGATAATGTTTTGTGTGGATTTCAGATATCTCAACAAGGTGTCACTAAGAGATCACTACCCTCTCCCATATATAGATCAGATTCTTCAAAGAGTTGTAGGCTCAAAATTTTTTTCCTTTATTTATGGGAAATTAGGGTATAATAAAGTGTTATTTAGGGAGGATTATCAACACAAGACTACCTTCAATACCAAGTGGGGCACATATGCTTACAATAAAATTCTCTTTAGACTATCCAATGCATGGGATAGATTCCAAAGGGAAATGGATGTGGCCTTTTAAGGGATCATAAATGAGATGGTACACATTTATCTTGATGAAATCAATATATTATACAAGGATCCAAAATATCACTTGACACATTTGAGTTTGGTGTTTTATAGATGTAGGCAATTTGGGGTCTCTTTAAACACCAAAAAATGTATCTTTATAGTCACTGAGGGTAGACTTATAAGAGATATGGTGTCAAAATAAGGCCTCTCTATAGACACTAAAATAATAGATACAATCATTGAATTATCACTACCTAAACACAAGAAAGGATTGTGAAGATTCTTGGGAAAAATTAACTTCATCAAAAGATTCATACCAAGATTTATAGAATTGGTGAGGCCTCTAACTCACATGCTCAAGAAACACAATAATTTCTCATTGAACAATAAGGAAAGAGAAGTTTTAAGTCCATAAATAAGGCCATTTATCAATATGTCACCATCCTCAACCATGATTTTACAAATTATTTACTCATGTATGCCTTCTATACAAGTGACATTATTTTTGCTATGCTCATGCAACAAAATAGTGAAGGCCTTGAGCATCCCATATAATTTTTATCCAAGTGTTAGAGGTGTATGAAGATAGGTATATCTTTGTTGAAAAAAATGTAATTTCATTCATGATAGGCCTTGATAAGTTAATATACATGGTGTCTAACAATAATATATTTTTCATGGTGGTTTACCCTAGCATTAAGGATTTCATCCTTAATAGAGACTTAAGTGAAAAGAGAGATGGTTGGGTGATCAATTACATGGATTATGACATAGAGGTTATGGTTAATAAGTTGGTTATGGTTAGGGTAATATGTTAACACCTTGAATCATATGTGAAGGAAGAGAAACACGTGGTTTTGGTAGTCCAAGATGACCAACAAGCAGTTGTAACTACATATCCTTCCAGTTGGACCCAAGACATGGTGATATTTATCCAAATGGGAGAATTTCCTATAGGATTAAATAGGAAAATAAGGAGGTAATTAATTATTAAATCCATCCCATATATCTTTATTTATGGATTAATCCTAAATAAATACCATGATGACATGATTTTGAGATGTGTAGAGACTAGTCAAGTTGATAAGCTTTTAGGATATTTTCATGATGGGCCTATAGGAAAAAACTTTTAAGCCAATACCATAACATAAAATATCATAATATTAGGCCATTTTTGGTGAATTATATTAATTAACTCCCATTATTTTTATAGAATGTGCCTAAAATGTGTTATGTTCACTGGCAAACAAAGACTAGCTACCTTGCCTCTAAAGCCTATTCGAGTTGAGCAATGCTTCATATATTTGGGTATAAAATTTATAGGTATGATTAATCCCCCATATAGTGCTATAAATAAGTGGATTTTGATAGCTAATAATTACTTTACTAGGTGGGTGGAGGCAGTTGCACTCAAGGAGGCAAATGAGAACCTAGTTTTGGAGTTCTATGATAGCATAGTGACTAGATTTAGGGTCCCCTCCACAATCATATTAGACAATGAATTGTACTTAATTAGTGAAAATGTGAGTGATTGGGATATTAAAAATCTTATATATATCATTTATTCATCTAATTACTATCCAAAGGGTAATGGACTAGTAGAGTCCATAAATAAGAACTTGACTAGAATCATAAAAATAATAATGGAGGACAACCAAAGGGAGTGGCATACAAAGCTAAGGACTTCCATATGGGTAGATAGGAATAATACAAAGATTTATACTATTCACTCACCATATATTATTTTATATGTAAAAGAATCAAAGCTACCCATATCACTTGAGCTTTTAGCCTTGGTACTTGCACCCAACTTGAACTCATGGAGGGTGATGCAATATAGGTGAGGATGAATGAGTTAAGGGAAGTGAAAGAGATAAGGGATGATCATATGAATTGCATGTTGTCCCACCAAGATAAATTTAAAAGTTTATTTTATAATAGATCCTCTCCAAAGACCTTCTAAAAAGGTTATATTGTACTTAAGTAGGATGAGGACAATGCCAAACTAGGTAAGAATTCAAAATTTTATAGTCTTTAGAGTGGGCCATATATCATTACCAATTACAAGGATAATAATGTCTTCCAATTGTCCAAAATAAGTGGTCAGTAAATCCATATCCATTTCAATGAGATGTTCCTCAAGTATTGTTAATAGAATCATAAAACTCTCGTATATAGAGTAGTTAGTTTCTTTCCTCCAAGTGCTAAAGCACATGTTTTTCTTATGGTTTATTTATTCTAGTTTCTTCTTGATATGTGTCCTTTTTTATTTCTTATATCTTTTTGTTCCTCTTGTTGAGTTTATTTTAGTCCTCAAGGTGTATAGGGTATTATTAAAGGTGATAGTGTAATCAAGGAGCCTTCACCTAGGCATGAGTGATAGGCAAAGAGATCCTATGCCCTCTTGACTAGAAGGTAGGTCAAGATTTTAGAGTCACCAATAATGTTGAATGATTTATACTCCAATGCATAGAAAGGAGTCAGCCCATGTATCAGAACCCTATAAAATCACTTTTGGTCAGCCTTCTTATGTCCTTGAGGTATTAAGATATTTCAAATGAAGTTACTAGTTGTCATGTCAAGGACAATAGGTCTAATTTTTTGTCATGTCATGAAACACATG
Organism: Torreya grandis; assembly: GCA_037957365.1. Taxonomy (NCBI): domain Eukaryota; kingdom Viridiplantae; phylum Streptophyta; class Pinopsida; order Cupressales; family Taxaceae; genus Torreya; species Torreya grandis. The sequence goes on along the minus strand of JARHVA010004961.1, from coordinate 466,638 downwards.
GTGGTTACCTTTAATCCTTGATTTACCATGTGTTAAGTGTCCTCATGATTAAACATGTGTAAATATCCATAATAGGACTTGAAGTGGTCGTAATAGTCCAAATTTGTCCATTATGAAGATGACTAAAATGTTTACAGTTGTTGACACTATTATGAATCCATCTAGTGCGATGAGGTATGGGTTGATCATAAGTTTTATGGATGCTATAATGGTATATGGAAGCCTAATTTAATTCTTTGAAATGTTCTAAGGTATTTCAATAGGTATTGAAGTGATCTCCATTTTAAGCCCTCACTTAAAGCCATACATATTATATTAAAGGAGAGTATTTGACCTTAATATGATGTTATTTTTACTCAAAATCCACTAAGAACACCATTCAAATCCTTAAATTCCTACATGAATTCCATTATACCATGACCAAGCCATTTCATTTTGTCCTCTTCACAAGTTATACACCTTCATTTGCCACTAAATAGGCCCCACACATGTGCAAAAATGTCCCTTAAAATTACCAAACCATAAAATTTGTTTTAAAACATTACATAACCCATATTTTACCTCTTCCTACCCACCAATGGTGATTCATTATCTAAAACATGAGAAAATGCTAGAAATTTATAGGTTGTAGGAGTTTTCAAGGTTGTACAGATTTGTACAATATAAATCTGGTCAAATGAAGCTAGGGGTATACAAAGGGAGTTAAAAACAAGAATCAAATTAAATAATCCAGGTGTTTTAGAGATAAAAGAGAGAAAAACTAGTTCACTTCCTCTATCAATCTCTTTGGTAACCATGGAGAGCACTTTAGGTTTTTGCTCAGTCCATACAAGAGAGAGAAAGTGAGGGTCCAAAATCTTAGACAAAGTAATGAGTTATGATAGCCTTCTAATCATGGTAATTAGTTTAAATATTAGTCTTCTATGATGTATGAACAAAAACTAAGAATTTAAGAAACCTAGTTACCTTCTTCATTTACACAGGGCCAAAAAGGGGGATGGTTTTAATGCATTATTGGCTTGTATAATTAAAATAGAGATTGATCATGAATTTTACAATCCTAAAAGTTCCTTACATCAAATATACCACCCATATTTACATGTGTGAGCCTATGTGAGAAATAAATGTCCAAGCTACCACTATCTATAGACTACAAGCAAACTTCCATTAGTGAAAGGGGATATTCAATGCATATGTTTGAGACCAATAATGTTTTGAAGTTTAAATATGGTGTCTTGAAGTTCTTAAAATATCCTTGGTTCAAGTTGAATGGTTATGTGGAACTCAATTGCCAAAATATATCACCTCCAAATGAGACTATCTACATGTTTGGGTTTCATTGAAATGAAGGACAATGTGTTTGATGAGGATGGTTGTTGAATATCATTAGGATACCATAAATTTACTAAGGGAGTATTATATCCATTTGAAAATGTATTTATTTTAAGATAAGTATACCTTATCATAGCCCTCATAAACCAAGAAACTAACAATTGACCCTCCAATACCTTCATAGTATTGTTTATAAAAAACTAGGGTTGTTTAGTAGAGGTTGAGGTATTTAGAGAGTCTTAGTTTCCATTTCTCATTACATATGCCTAATTTATAACCCCAAAGTGTTTTTATCTATTAATTATGTGTGTAGATATGCCTAAGGTCTTTGTAGATCATCTTAGGTATGAGTCAACAACTCAATTCAAAACCTCAAAGAATATTTTACATATGATAGTCTCATCACTATAAACTTACCTCATTATAGGTCTTGAGTTATAAGTTTCAAGCTTTCAGTGACCTTAAAAACATCACCCATAGGTATGAACCCCCTACTCAAGTCCAAGGCATGTAAACAATTTTAAAATACCCTATAATTCTATAAAATTACATTGGTACTATGAGGAAATGAACTCATATAAGTATAATCCCTATTGAGAGATAAAATCATCACCTACAATAGAAAAATTGGATTCATTATTCAAGATCCCTCAAAGAAATTATATGTAGATGAGTCTCAAATGTAAGGAAGGGATGTAACTAGATATATGGTTGTCTTAAAGATATTAGTTTGAACAAAAATAATTTTTTTAGGGTTTCAAGTATAAAAATTAATCACTCTTCTAACTTAGGAGCCTATTTAATAGATCCCTTGGCAGCCAACACACACATAAACCACTATCTGTAGGACTATTGATAGTTTATTTTTAACCTTGAAATGAATATATGTATACCATGGAAAGGAAAACTTATTCTAAATAGTAGTAATAACATGGTAATAATGTTACTAAGGGAAAAAAGTCTAAATAGATGACTGAGCAGAATGGTGCAAACATGTGCAAGGAACTAGTCTTACTCAGTAAGTATAGGGTGCCAAGCTAGAACAAATCACAATGACAAGAGCATGTAAGAGGGAATATAATTATGATGAAGATGTATATATATCCCAACCATGAATATGATGGTGGTATTAGTCTATGGTGATAACCTAATTTGTGTGCATACTCAAGACACACATGATTTTCTTATATGATTGTGTAAATGAACCCTGCTAATAGAGTTAGAGAGGACAAGCCTTAGGGATATAGTAAAAAATTGAGATATGATATTTGAGACATTATTTAATCACTATAAATAACTAGAGTAAATTTCTCATTTCACCAAAACCAACTATTTTAATCCCATACACAAGATAGTGATGTTTAAGGCAAGTTTAAGAGAAAGAAAGGTTAGCATGATGGTTTGAGAAAATAATAACCAATGAAAAATATGGGGACTAGATTGAGGAAAGTGATATGATAACATGGAGGGTAAAAATGCATCTATAGGTAGTTTAATGTTCTAAATCCTAGTCTAATAACTATAAGGCTTAAAGTTACTATGAACCCTCAAGATCCCATATTCACTTCAGGGGTAGGTTCAAACCTCTAATCAAACCAAATACCATGAAAGCATGTGTCATGATGAATTAAGCCCTAATGGAGATATTGTAAGCAAGGGAATGAAAATAAATTGTCAAAGTTAGTCCTAACACCTTCTTGAGTTCCATTACTTTAAATAACCATGTCAAGTTATTAATTCTAACACTCATATCTCTCATCATAAATGGAATTAGACATAGGGCTCTTTAAGGAAGTTGGGCACTCCTTTGGAATAAATATAAATTAATGAGAGATAGGGGTTTAGAGGACCTATGAAAGAATCTTAACACCATATCCTATCCAAATTTCTTGGCAAAGAAGTCGAGGCAAACAATATTTTACTCATATCTCCATGTATAGTTTTCATGGGACCAAAGGATATTTAAGATATATGAAGGGGTCTATAGGCTAAAATTTCATGACAAGAAGTTTTGGATTTGATGTTCATACTATATGAACCATCATTAAGATGGTGGACCTCCAAAACCCTTATTAAACCCTAGTTCAGAATTGATAAAGTAATTATGCCTCCAAATTCATCCAAATAGAGTGATTGAGCTATTTAATAGTCCTAATGGTCTTCCTAGGTCCCCTAAGAACCCAAATTATCTACTATTTGTCATGTGCAGGGTATGTACTATATGGATTGGAATTGAAAGAGACACTATAAGCATATATCTATGAAGTTTTGAATAACATGCACATTCCATATGTTTCTAAAGAGGGTGAGTGATCTTAAGGTCTTAGATAATGACACATTGGCCACCTACAAGGACCTCCTTTCCTAATAACCATTTACATACAAGCCTAGGTACTTAGATAAGAGATTGTATGTACATAAGAGGGGGTAAATTGATTTATTAATCTAATGTATATGCCTTAAAGTCCCTAAGAGGTGATTTTCATGTTAGGAACATATGTATAAGTACTCCACAATTCCAAATTAGGGTAGAAAATTTGGAAACCCTAGATGCAAACATGTGATCTAACACCTTCCTTAATGTATTATTACATGAAATATGGAGTAAAGGACTATAAGGAGTTAAATGAAATATCAAAACAAAATTAATATGTTTAACATGTTATTTTGAATCTATAGACCACTTAGTTTGTAGTGGAGAAATCATAACTAGTTATTTTGGCTTGAAAGTATCTCAAGACTACTCATAATTCTCATTTATCACTTATAAATATAGGAAATGGTTGAATAGGGAGATGAAAACTTTGGGAGAGTTGAGGGACCTTGTCTATAAGAGATGAATGGTATTGGTTCAGAGGTTAGGATCTTAATCTTTATGAACCATTAATAAGAGTTAAAGACCCTTTTAAACCTCCCTAACACCCTAATAAAGACCCAATTAGGAATATCTTAGATAAAATTCATCCAAATTCATTGAAATGACCTGGTAAAAACTTGGATCATATGTCCCACTCAGAGGAGACTTTCACAATGGGACTAGTTTGTATGAATATTGTATAGACAACCCTATAAACTATAATTTTACAATATTTTTAACAATAAATAAAGTAAAATATTTGGTCAGTGGTTGAATATCATTATAGAAGGTAATATGAGACTTATTTCAACTTATAAAACCTTAATATGTTTACAACTCTACCTATAAATGCTTCTATAAGTCCTTACCAAATAGGTAGTCTTAAAATGTAAGGAGATGACGTAATCATCTAAGTGAGGTAATATTCTAGTGTGAGCTTCTTGGATAGCCTAAGTATTAGTGTATAATTTTGATTCATATGTAAAAAAATATCAATCATTTAAATTTAAGGTTTGATCCAATTCTCATAGCCATCTAAATAGTGAACAACCAAGAAACCAGACTATTTGTCTAATAGGCCCCTTTAATCAATAAAATGGGGATGTACATGGATGTAGAATAATAATATGAAGTTAAGTATTAATCATAAAACCTCTATAATTATCCCCTAAGTTGAGAAATATCCTCATACATGGCCATTATGGAGGAGTTAGGTAGTTTGTTGAACATGATCAACATGCAAGGAAGGGGTGGCCACTAAATGTTTTATGAAGGAGGTCTAATTAGACCTTTTTAATGCCTTATAACTATCATAAGAAGAATAAAATTAACATATGTGGTGTTAATAGGATATTAATGAGGTCAAACCTTTCTTAAAATAGACACTAATTCCCCAAATATGCTCATTCAAGACACTAGTCAACTTAAGCAATACATGGAGTGTGGAGGGTTGTGTTAACTACTATGTGAGTGGGTTATGACCATTATGTACTCTTAATTTGAATTATACACAAGTATTATCTTATCTATATTTCTCATAGTCTTATATATTTAGGCCTTAAGGCCTTTGTTTTCATTTCTTGGCTGGGTGTAGTAAAACTCTACCAAAATTATATCTTGTGAACCTTGAGAATCAATAAAGAAAGGACTGATTTCATACTTCTTTGTTAGCATTAGTGTGTTATATTTTTTTGAATTATATAAAGTGTGATGTTTATTTTCCTTTTTAGGTCCCCTCTTTCACCTATTTTTTATACTATCATCCTATGTAGGTCAAGTGATGAGTTAAAGTGTGGTAGTTGTATTGAAGAGTGAGTTGGTTGATAGTGCCTCAAGTAGGCCTATTTTCCATTACCTTCAAGTTGTATAACTTACACATATACTTCATATGAAAAAATTATGTCTATTATTTCATTAATAATCCTATTCTAGTCCTTAATATCTATTTGATTCATTAATCATTGTTTGAAGATCAATTGAGAGTGGATAGATGAATATTGGTGCATCGTTATCCTTAGAATATATTTCCTTTCATGTTTTCACTCTATATATTTTCACCCCAACATCAATAGGTATTAAAAATTGAGATTAAGTTTATGAATTATGGGATATAACCCCATAACCTAGAGGTTTGGTCCTCCTATAGGTCACCCAAAGCCTTTAGACTAATCACATGTTACCCCAATCTTAAAGATAACTAAACCATATTATTCTAAGGGTGTAATTTGAAGTGTTAAAAATATATTACCCTCATCCTCATATTAATAAATTTAACTATAATTGTAAAGGTCATTATCTTACTAATCATCATGAATAAAGAGATAAAAATATGATCCTTGACTTTGAGAAGTAAATGGAATAGAATCATAGGATTAGGGAGCACTATAAGCAATAAGAAGAGCTTGAATATTATAACTTTATTTATCATCAGGAGTGGAGGTTTGAAGAAGAGTCTAGAGCTAGGCCAACTCATGATAGAAGAAAAAAATAAAATCAACTAATTGTAAATATGCAAAAGAATGAAATAGTGGTGAGGAAGATAGATTGAAGGGTTGAGCTTGGTCACCTTATTCCTATCAGCCTCCTTCAAAATTTAAAACACTCATTACACTTTGCAAGAGGTGAGTGGGAATTTTAAAAAAATAATAATAATTATGTAATAATGAATGAATATAGATAAAGGACATAATTTAGTACATGGAGAGTAATATAGTGAGATGGGAAAATAAGAAGATCAAACCCAAGTAATCCCAATCATCATCTCCTTTTCCTAGTCCACCTCCTTTATTTCCAAGCCTTCCTCAAGCTACATCTACCCTTCTCAAGGAGCACAAGATCACTCCATATTATAAGCCTTCATGGACTATGACTCCCAGTTACATCATTCCAACTCTTGTGAATGAATCTTGTCCTATGTCTACTAAAGACCAAGAAAGAGAGAATATGCTAGAAGTAAGGATAATAAATCCAATAACCTTATAATAAGCCTAAATCCAAAACTTTGAGTTGTAATGATACCTTGTCAAGTTTTAAAAATAACAAAGGGTATTCTTGACTTCCCACCCTCTCCTTTTTCTAATAAGATCCTATGGTTTTGAGGGTAGAATATGAGGTTGTAGATAAAAAAGGACATCAAGAAAGAGGTGAGAAAGTCATAAATATTTGATTTAGATTAAATTTATTAATTGAATATGATGAGACCATCTCTTGTGTCAAGAAAGAGTTAAGTTTAGTAGAACCATAAAATATCAGCCTTCAAGAGGATATTCATGAGGTTACAACTCCAAGTAAGCATGAGGAATTGATGGAAGTCCTTGACAAGCAAGATGAAGAGAGTTCATGGAATTAGGTTTACTATGAATTCATGGGAGAGCTTGAGGTTTTCACTAATGGTGGATCCCTTAAAGAGAAAGACAAGGAAACTAATAGGATGGCACATGAGTTAATATTAAATCAATTGATGATGACATGGTGACCTTAAATGAATTTTCATTTGAGTTTGAGTTAAATTCTCATGAAAACACTTTGGTTACTAGACATTTTGAGTATCATGAGCAAGTAGAAGATATTGAAGAAGTCAAAACATAGTTGTACCATTTTCTAATTGATTAGTTTCATGAGCCTAATTTCCATAAAGAGAATGATAAGAATGAGATCCAAATTGACATATTTTCAAGTGACCAAGAGGAGACTACCTTTTGGGAAGAACTTGAAAAAATTTACTTGAGTTTGGATTAAAAACTTGTACCTTCAAGTAAACATGTCCACGAGAAAGTTGATCAAAGTGCATACATTGACAAAAATAATACTAAAGAGTCATCTAAAATTGAAGTTAAAGATTTAGTCACATTGGAGAGATATCCTATCATAAAACATCAACATGAGGTAAACATTCAAGATCAAGATGAATTTATATTCATAGGGAACATGTTTGATGTTCATGGTTCACCTGAAGAACTAAAAAGTGGATTGGAAACCAAGAAATAATTGAAATCAACCAAGTAAAGGTCTAAGAGGATAATTTTTTCACATCCTAACTCATCACATGAAGAGGATGATATAAAAATATTCCATTTTGATCTATGAGGATCAATCTTGGTAGGTTAGTTTGTACATAGTAGTTTGTGTTCTTGTTGGTGTTTTTCCTAAATGCCTTTGGCATAGTGTGTTTGATTTTGTTGTGTCATTTTATATGGGTTTGAAATATTATAGAGGAATTTAAATTTAGGATTTAAGTATAGGGTTACTCCATTACCTAATAGTAGGATAAGGCCACTGATCTTTCAGCATTGCATGCATGCTACCCCTATGAATCACCAATTTATTGACCAAATTTTGACACATTCAAAATTGATCAACCCCTCTAGGTTAAAAACTTTTCATATTGGTATAAAAAAATGTATATGGTCTTTTAATAGTATTAAATGGTCCTAAATGGTCTCCATATGGTCACATTAGTCATTGTCTAGCCTTGTCCAAGTTTGTTCTCATGTGTACTTGTCTAATCCTAGGGATCATTTATAAGGTATTGATGTTTTAAAGTGTGTTCAAGGTCATAAAATGGTTTATATTTAGTTTAAAAGGGTATTAATGTGTCTTGGAATTAATACATTTATGCATTAACCTCCTACAAAGTTGATATATGCTAAAAAGTCATTTTGTCACGTTTTTGTCTAATTTAGAGGAGTTATACATACTATTCCAAGAGAAAAACCTTTAAATAGGACTCATAAAATACATGATGTTGTAAATAAGTTAGATAATGATCAAGACCTAAAAAATTTGTAGTTAAATGCCTAAACTAGGCAAAATACTCATTCATAGACACTTTTGGGCACTTGTATGGCCTTGAAAGAATAACTTGAAAGTGAGACCAGCTTCATAGATTCTATTGGACTTACATTAATAAATTTTATATTTGGATCAAGTTTCAATTCTAATAGATTCATTACACACATTCTCCTCCATCGTTGCCTTCACAAGATTAGAAAGTCAAAAATCAAATGCATAGTACGGATAAGAGAGAGAAATTTGGAAGATGAAACTTTGGAAATTATTATGGGTCCTAATGAGATTAAATTTAGTGGATTTGGACTTTATATTAATGTCCCCTTATCTATGAAAAATTTCTAAGAGTGACAGTAGGTCATTATGCCTTATCCATTCAAGCAAGGTCTAATTTTACTCATGTTTCTTCAGTACATAATTCAATGAAAGAGAATAGCTTTGTGGGATGTTTTTAGAGGTATAATGGATATATTTAATTCTAGTTTCATAAATAATTTCAAATTCATGAGATTATTTCATCAAATAGGAATGTGTCTCAAGAGTATGGAATGTATCACTCCAATTACAAACAATTTTAGTTGGTTAGTGATGTTTGTCACTTTTAGAGGTTCCAAATTCTTCACAATTCATGGAATATAACTCAAATTCATATAAATAATGTGTTATTACCATGATATGTGATTCTTTTCCATATTATTTAAGTATCTTAGTCTTTGGAAACATTATCAATGTATGAATAATCCTAGATACATGTTTGATTGCCAAATTTGGATCAAATATCATGATAAATCATAGTATAAGGTTTTAAAACATAATTTTACCATTGGAAGTATGGTAGAATGAAGATAATAGTCTAAGTATACCCTCAAATAAGAGTCATAAAGTGTTTCAATCACACACAGGCTTGCAATCCTACAAGTAGATATTCATGAGTCTAAGTTTATGTTGGAGGTGTATTGACAACATTTATGTGTACCTTGAAATCTTTGATAAACATTTACTCTAACTGATTCCATTGAATATCACCACCAAGGTAAGAGTAAATTAAGAGACCCTAAACATGAACCACTATATGCTCAATCTTACACATCTAAAAGGAAAATTTGAGAAGACTTGATATCTAGTTAGAGTTTAAAAAACTATTGAATAAATAATTAAAGGAATACAAAAGTGATACAATCTAAAACAAAGAGTCAAAAGGGTTAGTCCTCGAAAGTCTCAATGGGTATAAGTAGACCCATAAGTTGGTGTACATATTTAAAAGAGGATACAAGGCACAATTTTGATAATAGATTTTGGTAATTGTCAGGAATAAATTCAATATGTCATATAGTGTCCAATAAACTTAAAAAAGGGAGTTAGAGAGATGACCAAATAGGGTTCACTCAAACTTTGCATACACTAAACCAAATGATGCTAAGGCTACCTACTTAATCAAATGGATATTTTTTAATTGGTTTGAAGTCAAGGGTGAGAAAGATATTTTAATAAGGTTATCAATATGGTAAACATTGCCTTAATATCTCTGAATGATGAACTGGCCTCATAAGGTGAAATTTCACAAAGAAATCCTATGAAGTCTATATGAGTTGAATAACCTCATTTCATACACCATAGACCTAATATCAATATCAAAATATGGAGGAGGTAAATAAGATAAAAATTATTAATATTTGGATAGGTGTTTAATGAATTTATAATCTTTAGGAATTTACTCAGGAACTATAGTGTTAAATGTCAAAAGAAGACCTAAAACCTTGAGATGATTACCTATAGCCAGCTATGGAACTAGAGAAGGATATATGATTCTTAAGGTATATTTGACTTCACCAAGGTGTGAAATGGTTTTAAGTACTATAGGGAGGATAAATAAATGTAAAATACAATTTATAAGAGCATAATGACCACCTACAAGAGTCTCCACATCTGACGGTCATCTACAACCATGCCTAAATGTCTAGTTAGCTAATTGTTTACATTATGGAGGAAGAAAGTGGCTTAACCTAGCCAAAATAAGTGATCCAAGGTTTTAAGGGGATTTTATATACTATTAGAGGTTTCCAAGTGATCAGATAACTCCTTTTGAGGAAAAAACATAGAAACATTATCATTAAGTTTATTAGCTTAATACCCTTCTCAGAGCATTACTACTTGGAGACTGAAGTTAGAAGATTAAAAAGGGTTGAGTATGACCTAAAAACAACATATAATTGTATCTAAGGGAATTTTAGATGTGAAATAATCATTGGTTTGTAGAGGAGAGCTCATAATTGGCCATTTTGGCCTAAAATTTCCTTAAGAGTGCACAAAATCTAGGAATGGTCACCTGGGGAACACCTTCTTGTGCATAAAATTGTATGGAGGATTTGTGTGGAGTTATAAGTATGTGGGGAAGGTTGAGGGGCATTTTATACTATAATTTAGTTTCATTCATTCATATCTTGAAGGCATAACCTTTATGAACTATTGTTAAGAGTCTAAACCTGCCTAAACATCTCTAAAACCCTAATAGAAGCTTGATGGGAAAGATCTTGAGATATTTTCACTAAAATGAATTTAATTAGTTTTGAATACAATTGTAACATATTGATCACTATTACAATATCTTGACCACACATTAATTTTGTATTGTCACCTATACGAAGGTAATAATTGCTCTATTTTTGTAGTTTTATAAGGATAAATGAAGGTGAAAAGATTGGTGACAGGATTGGAATCATTGCGAAGGGTATATGAGGATTTTATTAAAACTTTCAAACCTTAAAATTCATCTTTTTCATCCATGAAATTAATGTTATAGGTTTGTGTGATGAAAATAGTCTTATGTGAATCAATGTGGCTATTGAGACAATCAAGAAAAAGCAAGGTTGAGCTCTCCTAGGGTCCTCATGATAGACTAGAGAACAAAGAGAATTTGCACTCATATCTCTCACCTATGAAGAAGGGTTATTGAATTTTTGTGGTCATTGAAGTGATAAGTATCAAGAAACTAGGCCCAGTTTGCTAGTTGGTCTACTTGATCAATGAAAGAGAATATCATGATATGCCATTAAGAGTATAAAATGAAGGTATCAAAGGGAGATTCCATTTTAAGGAAAGTTTTTATGGCTCAATTAGGCATAATATCCATCTTTCAAGTTAGTATGAAGGTGTCAAAATCCTCCAATACAATTTAAAATAAGTTGTTAACCTCCTCATCAAATAAGGTGTCTTTGGCATAAAGAGAAACATGGAGGTGTCAAGATGAGATGTTAGACATTGATAAATGTGTTAAGATGTTCATGACATTTAAAATGGTGTTTCACAATTATAAATCCATTTTTTTGAGGTGGAAGATCTCCAAACCTCATAGATTTCTCATTGAGTTCTTTCTCCTCTCATCTTTGCTAGCCTCATGGAGTTACTTGAAAAGTAGATTGACACATGTATCAAGGGAGTTTATTATGATTTTAATCTTTATTCTTGAAGAGGGTAGTTAATTTCATAATTACTTTAAAATTATCATTTCTCTCTCTTATGTCCACCTCTTTCTCTCTCATTTATCTATATAAGATGTGACTTTTGGTATTGATAGGGATTCTCACATTGGTTATGGAAAATCCATACCAAAATTAAGTCTTTTTATTCTTTATTAAAATGAATTCAAGATTGGTATTCTATCTCCTTCTAGCAAACAATGTTTTTGAGTATGTTGTATTGATTAGTGATACTATTATATTCCTTTCATTTGTCCTTCATGTTCATGCCTTATGCAAGTTTATTTCCTCTCAAAAGTTATATAAAGTGTTTTACTTAGTTTCCTTCGATAACTGATAAAACATTAGTGTTTGCTACTAGCACATCTTGGTTGATCATCCTAATAGTTTTGTAGTCTCCCCAACCTTCATATTAAAACACTAGTGTGATTGGGACTATTTTTGAGAGGCATAATCATATTGTAGTTTAATGTTTCATAGTGAATCTTGAACAAGCTAAGGACTTCTTGTTTGGTGCATTGCCTTCAAGTTACATTTCTAGTTTTAGTATTCATTTCTCCCTTTTGCATGTCAATAAAATAGTGTGGTTGGTTAGTATAGGTATTTTACTTTGGGAACTATCCTAAAATATATATTTTTGACCCATTTTAAGGTCATCCATAACCTAGGGTCAATCCCATTGCATAGCTCAAGTTGAGAGGGATTGAATAACTCTCTCATAGGGTGAAAATTTGATCTATAAAAAGATCCATAGTGAAATATGAAGACACATTAAATCATTTAATCACTTTTATATATTTCAAGATCATCCCATACATTTTTCCATAATATTATGTTTACAATGCAATATAGAACTCACAACATAGGGGAACCAATTGTGTAATAATACAAAATAAATGCAATTATTTAACATATCCATAGTAGAGTCAATCAATCATTTATAAGTTAAAATCTCATATTGACAAGCATATCAATTAAGAATGTATGCATTATATAAAATTTATAATAATATTAGAATGTAAAATTACCATAATACTTATCAATTTAAAGGATTATAGACCCTTAAATATCAATATAGGTTAGTCAAATATATACAAATCTTAAAGATAATAAAATTTTCATGTTTTTATACAAGTAATTTAAAATTTAATTCAATTATCATCTCCAATATAGTTAACGACATTTTAAAATATACATAAAAATACTATAAATTATTCAACATTTGACAAGTATAATTAGAAAATCATTTATGGTTTACAAATGAACTCAAATTTGTTATATGTTTCTTTAAAATAATATCTCTTGTAGAATAATGTTTTTAAGCCTTCACTTGTGAAATAGGATACCATACATACCCATTGATACATGGGATCAAGGCCAAATGTTGTTCTACAAAACAATTATAAGACTAAAATGAATGAATAGAAGATCTATATCATGTGCTTCAAATCAAGTGTATCATCAACACTGACAAGAACAGATAAAGATTTTTATCGCATGATCACTTACTGTATTTCCATCAATTGTAAAAATTCATTTGACCTATAGTTAAATATATGATCCTTTTATGCTTTCTTAAAGTTAAAAATAATTTTATCTTTGCATGCAATTCATAACAAACAAATAAATAAAATGAATTGATCTAATTTTTTTGTAGATATAATTATGTATTACAACTCAAAGCATAATTTACATTAAAAATATTATCAATGTTTAATATCATAAATCATCTTACCAACTTTTTCTTATAGTTACACTACCCTCAAGGTGGTGGTTCACTTTTATTTTTACATAGAAGCTTGACTGAACATTCCATAATTAAGACATTATCAAATAAGATTTTATATAGGTTCTGTAGATCGTATAATAAAAATATTACTTAGATATGTTAAGGTATATAAAAATTATCTCTCACAAAATAATCAATAGAATATGGTTAAGTGCACATATTCATATGACTACATTTGTATTGGTGTACCTAAACATCCTACAAATAACTTGAATATTAAAAAAAAATGATCTTAGATCAGATATCATATAGTTAAAAAAGTCAAGGGTTGTGTAAATACTAGTTTCTCCTATTTTTTTCCATCATTAAAATCATTAGTTTTTATGCATAAGAGAACAATATTGAATTATTTAATACTCACTTCCTTTTAAGTAAAATGGATACATAGTCCAAAATTCAACAAAAACTTTTCCAAATTTATCAATAAGTGTAGTCCTTAATTATTTGTAATGCATCCACACAAAATTCCAAGACTAACCTAACTTATACTTTCTCATTAAAATTAAAATTAAGTAGTCATATAAATTCATACCATTGATTGTGATAAGATTCTAATCACCAAGATAAGTTATGGCCAATCCAAATAACTAGACCTCACTAATATTTCCTTAATAAACAAAAAACATGTAAGAATTAGAAATAAAATTTTCATTCACCATTATTAAATATTAACATAGGTAAATAAAAAATATATAAACCCTTTATACTTATCCTTAACAAACTCAAAGATGTCAAATATATGAAGGCCTGAGCCAGGTAACTAAAAACAATCTGTCATTATTTTTTTGAATGAAAATTAGTTTGTAAACTCAGTAAAAAAATAAATTTCCTAAAATGAGATGTGAAATGTAGAATTGGTGTTGTTATTGAATGCTAAATCCACATTACCACTTACAACTATCAAATCTTCATTCTCCTTCATAAATTCTGAACAACCAACAACATCTCTTTACAGTAAGGGACATGGTCCAAATAGGTCCATTTTAATTTCCCTTTCTCTATTGATGGAATAAAATGAAAATAAGTTATTATTTTTTAATTCATGAAGAATAAAATGAAAATAATAACATATTATTACATGAACCATAAGCTTAAAAATCAAGTCAACCATATATGCAACACTCAATCTATCAAAACACAAAAGTTTGACCATGTAAACCACTTACCTAGGAGTTTCTCTCAATTAGAATGATGGAAATAATAATTTTGGATATTTTATTGAGTCATGGTCTTCCTTACATATAAATATGGCCAAAATATTTTCTAGGGATTAAACTAATCCATGTTTGTCAATGACGGCTTGACATGTCAAAATGACTTCCAAATAATAACACAACACTAAATCCTTGGTTACTCCCCCAAACTTGGATGAGTTATCTTCCAAAAAAAATTTCTCGTTATTTAGTTCAAAATGTTATTAACTATATTTGAAGATTGGTCAGGTTTGGGTGGGATTGTTTTGAAATGCTAGCACTCCTAAATTTTATGCCATGCTTTTGGATCAACCATAAATTCCATGGTGCAGGATAGAGTCCCACTCCATAGACTAGGGGTTTATGTTTTAGTGTAGTGGCTTGTCCAATTTAGAAATACAAATTTCAACATTACCTTAACTAATGAAATCTTAATGCCTCTAATGCATTTAAAATAAGTTTTAATCTTAACTAGTTCTCACCACCACATTTTCCCTAAGTACTAAAATTTTATAATAAATAAGGGACCATACAAGGATGCCAATGGACCCAAAAACATGACAATGCATCTGAGTGGTGTTGTTTTAAATTTTAAATTAGTTATTTTTGATATAGATTGATAACATGGTAGCCTCTGACTGTACAAATTATTCACTCTATTGATAAAACATTTATTTAAAAATTTAAAAAATACCAATTCATGTATAGAACTCAAGTATTAGAAATATTTAAACACCACAATTAAAATGTGACAAATTAAACTAGTTTAGAATTGACATAGGACATGTTATCCATAATGAGCTTAAATGGCGTATTAAAGATCCAATATTGTATGTCCCTAGAAATATAAGGAAATCATTAATATTTTATATTTGTTCTAATATTGAGATATAATTAAAAGTAACATTATAATATAAAAAATATAAAAAATTTCTTTCAATAAATTCCATAATCCAAAAATGAACTATAATTATTTTAATTTAATGAAATTATAAAGTGTCATTATTATAATGATCAATAATAATGTTCCATTTTCCAAAAATTAAAAAAATATCATAATTTTTTTGACAACCAATGTTACAATAATGATAATAAAGTTCTTATATAAGGGGATATGGCATCCTTCTCATAAAAATGATACCAACTCAATGATATATTTAAAAATTGAGTTAAAATAATTTTTTTATCAAATTTGTGTGTGATGGGTAGGAAGAATGTTGTAGGAATCCTAGTGACGAGAATGTTATTTTTAGTGTTTGATTCGTTGGTGAAGCCTCGATTATTGAGACATCATGATGAGGTGGTAAGACTTGCAACTCTCTCTTGCATTAGTGAAATGATGAGGATCATAGATGGCTTTGATTTTCATGATGATCAGATTATGAGAGAGGTACTTTATGCCATGGTAAAAAGCTTCAAAAAGTTGGATAACATTAGAGACCCTCATTTCTCAAGGAGGGCAAGATTACTTGAAACATTTGCAAGGTATGGATTTGAAAACGTTATGATGTTAGTAGGTTGTATTGGTGAAATTCGCATGATGTTTAAAATATTTTGGAATATTTTAGATGAGTTTCATTCTAGCAATATATTGGCATCAATGCACTCTATTATGTTCACAATATTGTTTGAGGAGGAGGATAAAATTTCCAAACTCTTGGCAGAAGATTTATGGTATGTCTGGACAAAAGGGAGAAATGTCTCACCTAGAGCTTGCATGTGGTTAAAGAATTTAATTAATAGGCCCAAGGATCATAGTGCTTTCCCTATGACATGCAGCAACTTGCATGATGAGTTTGACAGTTATGCTGATCCAGTACAGGGTGATATTAACACATCTTCAGGTAATGATTTATCTGCATTATCTTCACCGGTAGGGGTAGTTGAGGATGTTGTGGATGAGCTTTGTCTTCAGGTGAGTTTAGCACAGGTGTTAGACAGTGAGGATGACCCTGATGCTTGCATTCAGAGTGTGGAGGTATACTCAGAGGTTAGTACATTGAGTATTGCTGATGAGTATGTTTTTGTAGCTGATGATGAGGACCATGTGGTTGAGGCTCACACTCATATTCAAGATTTGGGAGTACCTAATTCTGAGGAGTTTCGAATACCAGTGGAGTTGAATCTCCATATTGATTATTCTCATACAGATGATAGTGTGGTACAGTTGGTTATGCCACCTTTATAGAGAGATCAGTTATGGGATGGATTGGCACCATCTTTTGTAGATGGAATTTGCAGTTGCCAAGTACACAGTCTACAGTATCGACACATCCAGGGCAGTTGTGATTTCAGAGATTGGTTGAGTTGTGTTCACCAATTTGATTATGGGTTCCTCTTTGTTCTACTTATGATGATGTTACAGGTACTTGCATTAATTCACAGCGGTGCAGAGCATAACTACATTTGGGATCCAGGTGGATCGAGTAGTTCATTGTTTCGAGATTGCTTGGGGATAAGCAATTTTTGGAGGGGCGGATTGTCATGTCCCCTTTTTCATGGACATTGATAGGCTTGATGATTAGCTTATTATGCGACCTTCGTAGGCTAATATGATGGATAGAGGGTCATAATGGAGCTTGGCTTGACTTTGATTCGCAGAATTTCTACATTTGGTTTTCATTTAGGGTCTTTCAGACATGTTTGATTGATGCTCCTATTATTTAGGGATATTTGACATGCAGCGGAGCACCTTTATTTTGGTATGGTCATATGTGGAATCACTCCCTGATTCACCTGCTTCGATCGGTTTGAGGATCCGACGTATATTGAGGGAGATATTAATATTTGATTGATTTAATCAAATATTAATTATTTGGTCTCATTAATAATTAATTATTAATTATTAATTATTTGCTCTAATTTTAAATTAGAAACCCTAATGCTAATTTAAGAAAAACCCTAATTAGGGCAAGCATATCTTTTGAGGGTATAAGGGTTTCACATGGAGGCCATTATTGGGTATGCATAGATTATTGATTATTGAAAATTGAAGTAATTCTTCTGTGAAGATTGAGCCAAGGGTTCCAGGATTCCATTGCAGTGGAGAACGTTCCCTCTTCATTGTGTGTGATTTAGAGGCTGTGAGATATCAGCTGATTTATTGCCAAATTGAGAGATAGCTTCATCCAGAAGTTATCATAGAGATACCGATCTGAGAGATAGCTTCATCTAGAAGTTATCACAGAATTCCAGGGTTGAGAGATAACTTCACACAGAAGTTTATCACAGAGCTTTCCAGGTATTTTCTTATTTAGTTTTTGATCTAATAAGTTATACAGAGATAGATCTTGTGTTAGAATCTATATTCGTGAGATTAGGCTATTCAGCAATCAGGGGTTAAGAAGAAGACAGGTTGGCGGCCGTACCACATCCGTACAGGTCCGTTCAGAGCTGTTCAGGCACCGACATCGGCATATATAGGGCTTTCAGTGACCGACATCGATCGACTGAAGACCGACATCGACAGAAAGCCGACCGACAGCGACCGACGTTGGTGAGATATCGACCGACGACGGCGACTGTGTGTTGACACAGAAAGGCCGAGACCCTTCCAGATCCAGTTTTCATTGCCAGATTTTGCTAAGTCAGGGTTTTAAGATCAGATTTTAATATTCTTTATTTTGTATAACAGAGATTCAATTGTGTAATCATCCAGAAGAACAAGTGATGAGATCTTTATTTGCTATTGAGAGATTATACTGTGATTTGTGTATGCTTATTTGAATCTATTCTGCAAGTTTGTATCTGTGATCAGAGCTTTATGAGTTTTTATATTCCCTATTTGAAGGGGATATTACAGTGGTATCAGAGCTTTGGTCTTTGGTATCAGAGTTTTGTGTCTTTCATATATCTCTATTGGTAGGGGATATTACAGTGGTATCAGAGCTAAATTCCTGCCATCTTATTGGGCACATCAGAACTAATGTCTTGCCATCCTGTTGGGTAGTTCTAGGTTCAATTCGATTATCAGTATGGCTCTAAGAAGAGTCAAAGATTTGGAAGAACACATGCACAATGCAAAGAAGAAATTAGATCATCCATTTCAGCAAGCAGATGACACTCTAAAAATTTTGGAGGAGTTGGACACTTATTTAGGCAAGGTTGAGCATTCAAATACTTATGAGATGCAAACATCGTTATTTTTAGTGTTTGATTCGTTGGTGAAGCCTCGATTATTGAGACATCATGATGAGGTGGTAAGACTTGCAACTCTCTCTTGCATTAGTGAAATGATGAGGATCATAGATGGCTTTGATTTTCATGATGATCAGATTATGAGAGAGGTACTTTATGCCATGGTAAAAAGCTTCAAAAAGTTGGATAACATTAGAGACCCTCATTTCTCAAGGAGGGCAAGATTACTTGAAACATTTGCAAGGTATGGATTTGAAAACGTTATGATGTTAGTAGGTTGTATTGGTGAAATTCGCATGATGTTTAAAATATTTTGGAATATTTTAGATGAGTTTCATTCTAGCAATATATTGGCATCAATGCACTCTATTATGTTCACAATATTGTTTGAGGAGGAGGATAAAATTTCCAAACTCTTGGCAGAAGATTTATGGTATGTCTGGACAAAAGGGAGAAATGTCTCACCTAGAGCTTGCATGTGGTTAAAGAATTTAATTAATAGGCCCAAGGATCATAGTGCTTTCCCTATGACATGCAGCAACTTGCATGATGAGTTTGACAGTTATGCTGATCCAGTACAGGGTGATATTAACACATCTTCAGGTAATGATTTATCTGCATTATCTTCACCGGTAGGGGTAGTTGAGGATGTTGTGGATGAGCTTTGTCTTCAGGTGAGTTTAGCACAGGTGTTAGACAGTGAGGATGACCCTGATGCTTGCATTCAGAGTGTGGAGGTATACTCAGAGGTTAGTACATTGAGTATCGCTGATGAGTATGTTTTTGTAGCTGATGATGAGGACCATGTGGTTGAGGCTCACACTCATATTCAAGATTTGGGAGTACCTAATTCTGAGGAGTTTCGAATACCAGTGGAGTTGAATCTCCATATTGATTATTCTCATACAGATGATAGTGTGGTACAGTTGGTTATGCCACCTTTATAGAGAGATCAGTTATGGGATGGATTGGCACCATCTTTTGTAGATGGAATTTGCAGTTGCCAAGTACACAGTCTACAGTATCGACACATCCAGGGCAGTTGTGATTTCAGAGATTGGTTGAGTTGTGTTCACCAATTTGATTATGGGTTCCTCTTTGTTCTACTTATGATGATGTTACAGGTACTTGCATTAATTCACAGCGGTGCAGAGCATAACTACATTTGGGATCCAGGTGGATCGAGTAGTTCATTGTTTCGAGATTGCTTGGGGATAAGCAATTTTTGGAGGGGCGGATTGTCATGTCCCCTTTTTCATGGACATTGATAGGCTTGATGATTAGCTTATTATGCGACCTTCGTAGGCTAATATGATGGATAGAGGGTCATAATGGAGCTTGGCTTGACTTTGATTCACAGAATTTCTACATTTGGTTTTCATTCAGGGTCTTTCAGACATGTTTGATTGATGCTCCTATTATTTAGGGATATTTGACATGTAGCGGAGCACCTTTATTTTGGTATGGTCATATGCGGAATCACTCCCTGATTCACCTGCTTCAATCGGTTTGAGGATCCGACGTATATTGAGGGAGATATTAATATTTGATTGATTTAATCAAATATTAATTATTTGGTCTCATTAATAATTAATTATTAATTATTAATTATTTGCTCTAATTTTAAATTAGAAACCCTAATGCTAATTTAAGAAAAACCCTAATTAGGGCAAGCATATCTTTTGAGGGTATAAGGGTTTCACATGGAGGCCATTATTGGGTATGCATAGATTATTGATTATTGAAAATTGAAGTAATTCTTCTGTGAAGACTGAGCCAAGGGTTCCAGGATTCCATTGCAGTGGAGAACGTTCCCTCTTCATTGTGTGTGATTTAGAGGCTGTGAGATATCAGCTGATTTATTGCCAAATTGAGAGATAGCTTCATCCAGAAGTTATCACAGAGATACAGATCTGAGAGATAGCTTCATCTAGAAGTTATCACAGAATTCCAGGGTTGAGAGATAACTTCACACAAAAGTTTATCACAGAGCTTTCCAGGTATTTTCTTATTTAGTTTTTGATCTAATAAGTTATACAGAGATAGATCTTGTGTTAGAATCTATATTCATGAGATCAGGCTGTTCAGCAATCAGGGGTTAAGAAGAAGACAGGTTGGCGGCCGTACCACATCCGTATAGGTCCATTCAGAGCTGTTCAGGCACCGACATCGGCAGATATAGGGCTTCTAGTGACCGACATCGGTCGACTGAAGACTGACATTGGCAGAAAGCCGACTGACAGCGACCGACGTCGGCGAGATATCGACCGACGACGGCGACTGTGTGTCGACATAGAAAGGCCGAGACCCTTCCAGATCCAATTTTCATTGCCAGATTTTGCTAAGTCAGGGTGTTAAGATCAGATTTTAATATTCTTTATTTTGTATAACAGAGACTCAATTGTGTAATCGTCCAGAAGAACAAGTGATGAGATCTTTATTTGCTATTGAGAGATTATACTGTGATTTGTGTATGCTTATTTGAATCTATTCTGCAAGTTTGTATCTGTGATCAGAGCTTTATGAGTTTTTATATTCCCTGTTTGAAGGGGATATTATAGTGGTATCAGAGCTTTGGTCTTTGGTATCAGAGTTTTGTGTCTTTCATATATCTCTATTGGTAGGGAATATTACAGAGAAAGAAGAATGCTATAGGAATTTTGAATTCTAGTGATGGGTGGGAAGAAGGAGAGATGCAACCCAATAATCCTAAATAGTCTATGATAGTCTTGGTAGAGGATTCTATTCCATCATATAACATAAAATAGCCTTTGGCACATGTGTTAGATCTAATCCAAGGTCTACTAGTCATAAAAACCAATCCCACCAAAGGAAATAGACCCACTTTATAGGTTGATTTGGGTGTTGGTGAGCATACCCTAATAAAACCCTTAGAGGATTCTTTTTTGGTTCTTTTAGGTGATAGAAATGAGGTATGTCTCAAGGTCCTAAATGTAGTCATAGATAACATAGATTCATATCTATCAAACCCTATTTTGGATAAATTCAATGACTTTAGGCTGAATATAAACTCTTTCCATAATTAGGCTAATCTTAAGTGGTGACCAAAAGGCCAAATCGACATTATCACCATGCCCAAGAATTTATTTTTTCTCAACTTCACCCATTTTGAAGACTACATAAGGATATTCATATAGGGTCCCTAATTTATTGGTAAATCTATAGTTAGATTTCAAAAGTGGAAGGCAGGTCTTAATCTCGATAGCTCGATCTTGAAGGATATTCCTATCTAGATTAGCCTATCAGAGATCCTTTTAGAATTCTAGGCACCATAGGTTATATTGGGGATTATCAGTGCCCTTAACTAACCCATATCCATTAACCTTGTGACCAAATATAGATGTAGGCTCTTGGTAGCTCATGTTTATGTTTCCATCCTAGTTGATAAACCCTTGATTCACTCTATCAAGATTAAATCCAAATATGGGATTTAGAACTAGAGAATTAAATTTGAAAGGGCATTGAAAATCTATACAACCTATGATGTCCTAAACCATTCATCCAAAAATTACCCTCTATTCAAGAAACCACCCATCCCCCCATCTCCCACCTAGGTTAAAAAAGCCTTTGCCTAGGATCTTCCTCCTCATCCACTCTATTCACACCTCTTACTCTTGCCTCAACTCTTCCTTATTTCCCTCTCCCAAACTAGCTATGTATCCTCTCAATTTAGGTAAAAGTTCTCAGATGATGCTACTTTGAGGCCCTCTATGAATTTGTGGATCTTTATCCCCCCTCAAGTTACCCTAGCTTTAGTTTCCCCTATAGGATCTCTAAATGTGCCCAAGATTAGTGCTACTTATCTTTCAAGGGATATCCTAGGTGAATCATATTTTGCATATTTGGTTGTCTCTTATCCACCTCACAAGGTATTTTAGGGTAATTCTAGCCCTATTTCATTATGTGCCATCACTTGTGAATCTTTAATGTTGGACAAGGACCCAATCTTATAATAAATTACACCCTCTGAACTCCTTTTAACTTTAACCAAAAGCTTTGGGGATCCCAAGCCTTTTTCCCCTTCTAAAGTTTAATTTTCTTCTACAAATAAAGGGGAATGTTTAGAGATTTCCAAGGATTTGATTGAGGATCAGTGGAAGGTAGTCCAATATAAAATAGGTAGGAAAAAGTAGAAGTCAAAAAAGACTAGAAATCTTTAGGTAGGCCTTTGTCTCAAAGTTCTAAGAAAGAAGAAATAAACAAGAAGGTAGCAAAGGGTACACAAATTACTCTTAAACACTTCCCAAGTAATAATAAATTAAAATAAATTATTAGAATATAAGGGGGTTGAACAACCCCAAGAAATAGAGGTTGGAGAGAAATTTAATAATAAAACATAAACTTGATATCTTATTGATTCAAGAATCTAAAATTTCTATGGAAAAACTCTTGAAGATTAAATATAATATTTGGAACAAAGTTGTGTAGTTATAGTAATTCTCAAGGTGCTTCCAATGGTCTGGAAATGTTTTGGGACCCCTCAATTCTGGTAGGAAATCCCCTATTAGAAATTAATTCCCACATCACATTTTTTCCCAGGATATCCATAATAAAAGTAATTGGGTCCTCACCAATGTGTATGATCCAAAATCCAAAAATGATAGGAGAAAATTATGGAATAAATTGAAATATATTATAAATATTTTTAAAAATTAGAGTTGGATGGTGGCTGGGGATGTCAACTCACCTCTGACTTCTGGGAAAAAGAAAGGAGGAATCTGCTCTCCTAATGACAACATACTGGAGCTTAGTGAGTTTTTTTTTTGATGCAAGGCTTATTGATGTGGATTTAAAGGCTATTATTAGTAATTAGGTACTAATAGGAGATTAGGTTAAAATCTTATTCAAGTTTTACTTGATAGGTTTTTGATCTCTTTGAAATGGAATCTCAATTTTACCAATTCTCTTACTTCTCTTCCCAAAATAAGTTCTAACCACAACCCACTACTGTTCCAAAGTGAAACGATGCACAAATAAAAAATTATTCCTTTTATATTTGAAAAAATGTGGCTCTATAACTATACCTTGGAATAATCTATTAAGGAATGGTGGAAATTCCCAATCCAAGGATCTTCTATATACATTATGGCCATAAATCTTAGATGTGTCAAGTATAAAGTCAAAACATGGAACAAGGAGGTTTTTGGGATCATATTTATTTAAAAATGATTCAATTAAGATGAAATTATTATAATGGAATTAGAAATTAATGCTTTTGTATCTACCCCTTCCCAATAAACTAGAGAAAAGGAACTCCTAAGTCTTTTTCACAATCTGGAAGCCAAGGAGGAAACTTATTAGCATAAAAAAATATAGGAATAATAAGTTCTTACACAATTATAAATCCATGAACCAAAAACACATGTAAATTTTGGAAATAAAATGGGAATATGGAACCTATTATAACGAGGAAAAAGACATTGAGATTTAAAGAGTTAACTTCTATAAAAACCTACTAGTTTTTGCCCCTTCTTAGGATGATCAGTAAGAAGATCAGGTGGTTAACCTTATACACGGTGTTTTTTCCCAAGAAGATAATGAATTTATCCTCTCTCCATGATCATATGATGAAATTAGACATATTTTTTTTACTTATAATGGGATAAAGCCCCTAGACTGGATAGTTTCCCTTCATTATTTTTTTAGGTTTTCTAGGATATTATCCAAAACAAAGTTTATCAAACAATTTTAGAGTTTTTTAAATCTGGTACCATGATCCAAGATTTAAATAACACCTTCCTTGTTATCATCCCAAATAAATTGGGGGGGGGCACTCAATTTATGGATTTTAGAGCCATTAGTTTGTGTTCTACCTTCTACAAAATCTGCACAAAGGGTAAATTTTTAAAAATACAACTATTATTGGAAAAATTGATTATAGAAAAAAGGATCCTTTTTATTCAACACATATATCTTAAACATAATCATTATTTACCATGAAACCATTGATTTCATGGCTAATTATTCTTGGTAAGGAATGTTCCTCAAGCTGGACATGAATAAGCCTTACGATCGAGTCTCTTAGTAATTTCTAGATAAAATCCTTGATAGGTTTGGTTTCAATCCATCTATTAAAAACCTAATTACTTATTTTATATCAGCCCCCATGTTATTTTTTATCATCAATATATTTCCCAAAGTTTCTTCCCTACAAGAAGATGACTTAGACAAGGAGATCCCCTTTCTCTATATCTATTCATCATCATGGATGAAACCTTGAGTAGGATTATTGACAAGGCTATAATGTATAATATAATTAAAAGAATCATAGTGGATATAAACAATATACCCATCACACATCGAATTTTTTTGGATGACACATTGATTATGGGAGAATATTTAGTTTATGAAGCCAAGTGTTTCAAAAAAATTCTTGAAATATATGAGATTATTTATAGTCAGATTGTCAACTTCTCCAAAAGTTTGATATTATTCATCAATACTCTATTCTCTCTACAAGATAAGATATCTAATATTATAGGATATGTCATTAAGAATATACCTTCCTCATATATTGATATTCCTCTCTTTTATGGCCCCATGAAAATGGAATTTTAGAATCCTCTCATAGATAGGATTCATAAGAAGTTATCTAGGTCGAAAGGGAACTTGTTGTCTCAAGCTAAAAAATTAGAACTTATTAAGAGTTTTCTATAAAGTATCCCCATTTACTTGATGTCCTTATTTATCATCCCTTGATAAGTGGTAGATTATATTGAGTAAATTTGGAAGAACTTCCTCTGGAGAGGATCAGAGGATAGATTTAAATTACCACTTATTTCTTGGAACAAAGCCTATATTTCTACCTCAAAAGGAGGATTAGGGATGATAAGGGTGGAAGCAATGAATGAAGCCATATTATCTAAATAAGGTTTGAGGGTGATTGAGGAAGACAACCTATGGATTAGGATCATTAGGGATAAATACTTAAACTTTGAGGAAGGTCACTTATTATTTACAGATGATGGCCTTAATAATGACTCAAATTTCTAAAGAGCTCTAAGATCAAGAAAGGACATCCTTAGAAAATGCCTTAAATGGAATATTGGAAAATGTAACAAAGTAGTTTTCTGGTAGGACTCCTAGATCTGAACCCCTCTATTTTCCACCTTTCAAGATATGGAGTTTCTAAATTTTTTCAAAGAGACTATTAGCCAAAAGGTGTGTGATTACTAGGAGGATACTGATGGTAAAAAAAGGTGGAAAATTCTCCTCAAAGAGGACCTAAATCATCACCAAGATCTTCTCTTTAAAGATTTAAATTTAACACTATAAAACATTTAAATCATCACTTTTATGAAAGAAGATTCTCTAATTTGGAAAGAAGATCCTAGCGGCCTCTATTCAGTTAAATATGGATATCTCTTTTGTGGGAATATATGGAACTTGTTGAAAATTATAATGATATTTGGATAAAAAATCTCATCCCAAAGATTAATGTTTTCTTCTGATTGGTTGATCTGAATAAGATTCTAATAGTGGATAATATCATGAAGAGGGGAACCCCTATGCCCAACCATTGGGTGCTACGCAAGTAGGAAGCCAAATCCATAGAGCACTTATTACTCTCTTATCCTTTTGCTTCATCCATTTTTCATTATTTCTTCATCCTTTCAAACTTCTCTTAGGTAACTCCTAAAACCATCAAGGATTTGATCATCTAATGGAAGCCACCCTAAGATTCCATACCACTAAAAATTTGGTGGAATTTGGCTTTTCCCCATATTTTTTAGGGTATTTGGATCTCTATAAATTTGATTAATTTTAATAATCGTAGACCCAAATATCTTTCTAACTTCAAGAAAATCATGTCCTTTGTGAAATAAAATTGGTCATGTTTGGCTTCTTCCTTCGATCAGTCTAGCTCCCATTATTTCTACCATATTCTTAGGTAACTCAATCTTGACATACTTGGAAAATACCACAAGCAAGGTATCAACAGATCCTAGGTTAAGTGGACTCATCATCCTCCTAAATAGTTTAAATTTAATTTTGATGGGGTGGCTAAAGGAAACTTGGGCCTAGTGGAAGCAAGAGGTGTCATCAGGGACTCTTTTGGGAATCTTAGGGATGCCTATGTGGGACCACTTTAGATCTAAAAAAATCATGTATTTGAAGCTAAAGATGTTCTTTAGGTAATTGACCTGAAATTCAATCTCAACATGGATTAACTTTAGATCAAGGGAGATTCAATAAATATAATAAAATGTTTAAGAGGCCTAACTAAAGCTTTCTTAAACATTTTTGAGATTACCAATGATGCATAAAAATTGATGTCCCAATTTAAAGGGGTGTCAATTTAACATGTGTATAGGGAATGCAATAGGAGGACCAATAAAATGGATAATCTAGGGGTTAATTATAGCTCATTCATTAGCTAACAAGGTAATGATTTCCCTGATGATGTCATTAATTTAATCTAATTAGATAAAGGATGCCCCTTACTACAAAATGATGAACTCATTAATGATCACTTAAATATAGGTTAAGAGATTAAATGCCAATACATGTAAGGAAATCATAAATTAATCTTTTCTCAAGACTTTGTATGCACAATTCACTCTAACCTTTCACAACAACAATTTATTTGCTAAGGGTTTGAGTCATGAATTTTATAGAAAACATTTATAGAATTTCAAAATTGGAGGCAACCAATATTGATTCAAACCCATCTCCTATGCATATTTTAAGGAGGACAAGTATGTCTAGCACAATATGGTTAAAGGAGGATTGGTAACATATATGGAGCGGTTAGTGGGACACAATATAGGGTTGTCCAAGGATTTCACTCATAGATGAAAGGATAGAGAGTTCTAAATACACATTTTAAGGATATTGATAACTGAAGAGATCATAAGGGAGATCATGGGGATGGATTGTTTAGGGGTTAAATATTTTAAGGATAAAAAAAAGGAAGGAGGAACTTGTAAACATTTTCTTCAACAAAGAGAATAAGAAACCAAAGGCTGCATCCTAGAAAGGGTTTATGAGGACCAACCTATCAAGAAAGTGTCTTGACATTTTCCTATAGATCATGCATTACATCACTTTAGAGGGAAAACAAATGGTAATATTCTCTCATCACTTTCTTTTGTTGAATCGATTTAAGGGTCATATCATCAGTCTCTCATTTTTCCTTTTGAAATCCTTGGAAGATATGATTATGAACTTCAAAAACAACCCCTCAATGGACATCATTAATCAAAGGTTGATTTTATTATCGGTCAAGAAGGGGGAAACTCTAGGGTTAAAAACCATGATGGAGGAAATTAACATCCCCAGTGAATAGGAAGATTTAGACAAGGAAGAGGATTTCTTCATGGAGTCTGAGTCTAATCAAGATAGGAGGGTCAAATTGAAGGTGCTAGAGATTTTTTTTCATAAGAGGATTCTAAAGTGAGATGTATGGATATGGGGGCTCCTAAATATGTTTCAATGATTGATATCATAGGTCATGGGGTTATCAATCCCAAAAACAAATAAGAAATTGAATAGTCTCTTGATAAGCTAAATACCAAGGTATCCATTCATAAATTGCTATGTAATGAAATCATGGATGAATTTGATAAAACTAAAGGGTTCTTGGTTCAAGGGATGACTTTCATAAATTTTGGAAAGGATCATGAAAATATGGATGAGTTTACTCCTCAAGGAAACAACACCACTCATATTAGAGTGGAAGATAATAACAAGGAGTATGAGAAGGAGAAGGAAGAACCCAACCTTTCCATCTTGAAGCACAACCAACAAGGTGAGGAAAAAGACTAGTCTATTGGGAACCATACTAGAGGGAAGAGAAACAAAATGGAAAGCCCTGAGACCAATAAATTGGTCTACTATTTTGATTCTTATTAGCTGGTCCTTTTCTATTTCTCTTTAGTCTAGACTTGGGGTCTTTTTATGGAAACTTAGTGTCTTTTAGGTGGTAGGGGGTTTTTCCTTTTGGGTTCCTACATTATCTTTTTTTGTTATTTTTACTTATCTTCTAAATAGTTATTGTATGGGTACAGTACCCCTTCAAACTTTTACTTAACTTATATAATAAAAAAAATTAATTTGAGCCCAGTAGATCAAAACCTAATGGATATTCTTATTTCATTAATTAATGTTCCATTATTATAGTACTGATACTAGGTCTTGTCAAAGAATCCCATTTTATTCCACTTGTAATTTATACTAATAAATCATGTGAGGTATCAATAAGATAATTTTTAAGTATTGATATATGGAAAACATTATGATTTTTTTAGGAGTAATTTCCAATTAGTAAGCCACCAAGCTAAATTTTTATATCACATCAAAGGATCCAAAAAATCTAGGAGATATTTTGGTTTCCTTGGCAATATAATGTATCTCTTACCAAGGCAAATGCTAAAAAATACTTGATTGCCAATCTTAAATTATTTATTAGTCTATTTTAGATCTGTATAACTCTTGTTTTGGATTCAAGTCCTCTTTCAAATTTTATCTTATAGTTTGAATTTATGTATCATGATTGTGCATGGCTTTAGGTCTAAGAGTTACTATGTTGTCCAAACCATTATATCCAAGTGTAATTCTATATTTTATAGTATACAAGGCATCAAAAGGTGTCATATTTAGTGAAGAAAGGTACACATTATCTTAGGAAAAATCCACCAATGAAGGATATTATTCCCACTTAGTGGGATGATCCATTGATTACATGTGAAACATGCCCTCAACCATGTGGTTGACCCATTTTAACTTTCCATATGTTTTCGGGTGGTATGTTGTACTAAAATTTAACTTGGTGTCAAAGTTAACAATCCATTTTTTTTGAAAATAAGAAGTAAACTACTTATCTCTATCTCAAATGATTACTTCACACATTCCATGAATTCTTAGAATATCATAGATAGTTCTTACTAGAAGAGTTGGTGTGTCATCCTTTAAATTTATATATATGAAACGATCCACTTTCATAAACTTATCAACCACAACTAGAATTATATCACACTATTTTTAGGGCTTCAGTAAACTTGATATAAAGTCCATGATACCACTACCCATTTACTAATCGATACATCATGTTGATATTTTTTCGGCCTAGATGGTAATATTAATATTCCACTCGATAACATTCAAGGAATTTTTACATAAATTTAGTGACATTAATTATCAATCCATGCCAAAATAGTATAGTTTCAACTCATGGACCAATTTTTCACACCTAGATGTGAATAATATAGTTCATTATACACTTCATTCAACACTTTTATTCTTAAATTATTTGTTGTAGGTACATAAATACTACCTTGAAATCATGAAATGCCATTTATATCCAAGTTAAATTCATGATTTTTTCCTTCACTTATTTTTGTAGAATATTATTCCTATATTATTTAATAAAATGAGTCTTTTGTCTATTTTTCAAGGAAAAAATCCTTAAATTCAGATTGAAAATGGGATATTACAAATATATATGTTCAATTGTTGAGGGAATCAACCACTCCATTTTCTTTTACTATAATTTATTCAATGTCAAAATGATAATCATTTATGAGCTCAAGACACCTCAACTTTATATCATTGAGATTATCTTACATGAAGATGTGATCAAGTCTGTAGTGATCTAATTTGTTCACAAAAGATTTTACTAAAAAATAATGTGTTCACATTTTTAATGCATTTACTACTAAAAAAAACTTTAGATCATGTGTTGGATAGTTAAATTCATGAATTTTATTTTGTATTTATTCATAGGCTACCACACATCCATTTAGACACATTATTACAAAGTGAAAAATTGCCCATTGGAATTTGAAATAATAGGGCAAGTGTTGTTTTAATAAACTCTATTAGTGTTTTAAAATTTGATTCACACTTAGTAGCCTAATTGAAATTATTTACTTTAAGTTGTAATGAATTTATTAGGTTAGATAATTTAGATAAGTTATCAAAAAACCTCCTCTAATAATTGACCAATCCCATGAATCTTATGACTTCATGCACATCCTTCAGTATAGATCACTCCATGATGGGTTTTAAATTTAAAGTTTTAATAGACACACCATCATTATATATCACATAACAAAAATAATGAATCTTGTCATGTAAAAATATTTCTAAATAACTTATGTTAATGAAATATCTGTAACACTATTCATAAATGGTGCTCATGTTCATGTATATTTATTAAGTATACCATGATGTAATAAAGAAATACAACCAATAAATTATATAGGTAGTTCTTAAACATGTTATTAATAAGGTTAAATAATGCAACAAGTGCATTCTTAAATCCAAAATGAAATAATGTAAACACATAATGCCTTTACCTTATTCTATAATCTATTATTTGGATGTATTCATCCTTATTTCTAAGTTGATGGTACCTAGATCATAAAAAAATATTTGAAAACATTATTTCACCCTTTAGATAATTTAAAATTACATAAATAAAAGACATCAGGTACTTATTTTTATAGTATCTTTTTTAGCATTCAATAATCGATACACAAATGTACTGTTCAATATTTTTTATTTATGAATAACATCAATACTCCCTCAAAGACACATTAGGACTTATGAAACCTTTACTAAGAAAATATTACATCTAAATTTTAATTTATTTTAGATGTGTGATATTCATTTAATACGGTGATTTTGATGTTATGGAATATCCATTATGTATGTTTATTATAAAATTAAACTCACATTTCAGTGACATCCCAAGAAAGTCTTTCAAAAACACGTCTCCAAATTCCTAAATAAAGGTTTCATAATTCACACTAGGTTGTTTTTCCTTGTGGAAAGCATTAATTTTAATTGAATACACAATTAAACATTTCTTTGTTACATTTTGTAGTTACATGATTATCAATAAACAAATATTAATGGGAAATTGTGTATCTTATAGTACCATTTTTTTTATAATCTAGGCATTAGACCATCTTATTGAAAAAGTTCACCCATTAAAAACATTACATGATTAGTATTTTATCATAATATCCAAAGTATATTACATATAAGGTTAGGTTGGTGACCATTTCTCCTAAATCTATTTCATTCTAAATAACCATTTCCATGATATGGAAATTCTTCCTAGTGCCTAGTTCCACCTCCTAGTTCTCTTTCATTTTTTTAGTTTTGTATACACATTTATTTATTTATTTTATTACGATAAATAAATCTATGCATAGATATAGAATCAACCAAAACATAAATTTATTATTTCAAAAAATTATCTTTTAGCTTTTATGAGAGTGAACTATTTTATGTAAATTTGGTGTCCAAGGTTACATAAGTATACCTTGTTATCTACATATTTATGATTTTTTTTTATCATAGTGATCACCAGTATAATTAAAAAAACCTCCAATAGGTCCTTTGGTCCCCATGAGTACCTTACTGGCCCATGTAGTAGGTGTAATAGTAATTCTAGCATCCTTTTTAGAATTTTGGTGTTTTTACCCAACCTTTTATTTTTGTGAAATTTTAAAGTTATTTCCAATATTGTTAAATTTATTGTAAAGATCATAATTTTTATTAAAATTACTAGGTATAAAAAATAATTATTTGGCTTATTTTCCTTTTTGAACTCATATGTGGCCTTAAAGTGAGAATTATACTTCTCATCACCTTTGTAGTCCAATTTTACTGCTTCATACAAGGTGGAAGGATTTTTCATATTAATGTAAAATTTAATGTTGTGCCTTATGGATAATTTTAATATGGTGACCTTTACCTCTTTACCATGCATGTGAAGTGAACGATGTAATAATATCATAATATTTACCTCATAGGTATCAAAAAAGTATTATCCTTGTTCAGGTAGTTTAATTTGAAACATCTTCTTTTTCATGTGGGTAAGAGAGATGTACTTGTCATTCAATTTAATTTCAAACCTTTTCCATTCATTCATAGCATATGTATAGACATTTTAGTTGATCAAATTTTACCACTAAATTTATCCCTCAACATCTAACTAGGATATTGAAAACCTCTCATTCTCATTAGAGGTTATAAGGGGCATCCCAAAATATCTTTTCAAGCTAAGAAACTAAGCTTATTTAGCATATCCAACACATTCACCATAAAAATGAGGTATTGTTTGCCTTTTAAAGTCATGAATAAATATAAAAATAATTGGTCCCCTTTATTTCTAGACTTTGGGTTATCCTCCCCTTGTTGGTCATTCTTAACATTTCTATTATGCTAAAACATTTATCCAAAAAGTTAGGTCATATGATATTATTGTACAAGCATGTTTTTTGTAAGGTTGTCTAGGGAAGTGAGAATTACCTAAAAATTACTAAATTATCAGGGGCATTCTCTAACCCTTTCCCTTGATTATTTTAAAGATTTTTATTAACATTCTGGTGTTATTAATTTCTAATAACACCTCTACCTTACCACCTCCATTATTTTTTTTTCTATTGTTACCACCTCCTGATGAAGTCCTTATCATCATGTCCATTTATATGATATACATTAATCATATGTGTAGCCTACAGAGGAATATTTTTATAATCATCTATATTTATCGAGTGTTACAACCTTAATTTAATACCAAATAAAGAGACCCCAAAAATAGGACTCCAAATTTTCATATTTTTCCAAAATAATTGTCATTGTTGCTCGACACATAAGTTTTAATTTTCAAAGTAGAAACTTAGTTTAATGTAATTGCATTCATGAAAATTTCAATACATAATGTCTTTTAGTCACCTAATCCCATAGTATTTTCATTGGAATAGGATTTCTAGTCCTTTAATTTATATTATAACCTCAATAGGCATGATTATTCTCATTGTGATAAATTCACATTTTTGGGGGTTGGTTTTTACCATGGCCTAGTTATTTGTTTTATATTGGGGTTTATGCCCACTAACCTTGCCATGTGAATATAAATCAATATTTTGGATTATTTGGGCATAAGAGAATGAAATCACTAAGGCCCACACATATTTTTTGAGGTCATACATTTTTTCCCTCATATATTTATAAGCTTACCATAAATTTTTTCACTAATTTATTGACACTTTATCTTTGGTACGATAAACAAATAATGCATCATTGACTCCATTTTATTATTTAAATATGATGAATATAAAGGATTTTCAAGTGCACATTCATAACATTTTATCTTTACATTTTTTTCATTAACTTAGTGTCCACAAATTCTGTTCATAGTAAAAAATTACATTATTCCTTACTTCATATTGTTTCCTTCTTATCACAATTTCAAGAAATAATCAAGTTAATATCATTTAGTGTCTTTTCCATTCTATCCATTCAGTTACTTTTAAGAAAATTCATTCATCAAGTTACCCTCTATAACCATTAATACAAATTCCCCTTCTTTCTGACTTGTATTTATATTTTACTGAACCTTACTAACTTATTATTAATTTAATGCAAGTTAGTCAAATAATACTATCATTAAATTAATATGATATATGATATATTGACTTGAATTAGATCATTATTCATTTCATAAGGTAATAGGAAGACACACAAAATAATTTAATCACCTTTATCCATTTCAAGATAAATTCCATACATTTTCCCATAATCTTATGATTATAATGCAACAAAGAGTTGACAACATGAGGGAAGAAATTATGTAATTAAAATAAGTTTCATCATTTAACATATCCTTGATAGACTCGATTAGTCATTTATAATTTCATCTCTCCTATCACTAAATAGCTCACTTAAGAATTCTAGCATTATATAAAGTTTCCAATAATATCAAAATATAAAATTCCAATAAGACTTGTGAATTTTTGCCCTTACAAATAAATAATATGGTTTTTTCAAATCTATACAAACCTTAAATATAATCAATGTTTCATGATTTTAAATAAGGATTACTAAATTTAATTCAAGCATCTGCTCTAAGACAATTGAAAACATTTTCAATTTTATATAATCACCCTAAAAATTATTCAACATTTAGATATTATAACTAGAAAATCATTTATGGCTTACAAATGAGCTTAGAGTTTTTTTAAATTATATGAAAATAATAGCCCCTACCAAATAATTTTTTTACCCTATGCCCATAAAATGGGATAACACACATATCCACTATGACATATGATCAAGGTCAAGTTATTCTTGTAAGATAATAATAATATTTAAATCAATTTATAAAATCCCTATGTGTCATGAGTTATCTAAGGTGAATGTTTAAATTTTTTATGTTATTTATGATGAATAATTTGACCCACAATGAAAGGTAAAAACCCTTTACACTCTCCTAAAGTTAAAATTAATTATATATTTTCATCTAATTAATAACATCCAAATAAATAAAATGAATTGATCTAAATGTCTAAAGATACAATTTTTTATTATGAATCTAAGTACAGATTACAACAACATTATTCTCAATGCTCATTATAAAAAAATTATATTACCAAGTTTTTATTTATATTTACACTACCCTCATGATGGTGGTTCACTTTTCATTTGCATAGAATATTGATTAAACATTATATAATTCAAGAATTATAAAATAATTATTTATTTATGGATTATAAAATAAGTCTTTATAAAATTATTACTTAAATTTATTTAGGCATATAAAACATATATCACACAAAAAAATTATAGAATATGGTTAGGTGCACACCTGTAGAAAATTACATCTACAAGGGTGTCCTTAAACATATTTCAAAATACTTGCATCTAAAAAAATGAGCTTAGCTAAGATATTAAATAGAAACAAAAATTAAGGGTAGTGTAAGTATTAGTTTCCCCTATTATTTTCTATCCTTAAAATCACAATTTTTTGTGTATAAAAAAAAATTCTTGTATTATTTCCTCCTCGCTTCCTTTTAAGAAATATGGATGCATACTTTACAATTCAATAATAACTTTTCTAAATTTATTAATAAGTGTAGTCTTAAATTACCTATATTGCATACATAAAAATTCTAAGACTCACCTATCTCACTCTTCCCCATTAAAATTTAATTTAGACAAACATATAAATAAATACAATTAATTATGATAATATTCCAAGCATCAAGAAAGTGTAGGCCAAATCAAACAACTACGGCCTCACTAATATTGACTTAATAAATGAAAAAATCAATAAGACATGGAAAAAAGTGTTCATTCACCCTTATTATCTCTTGACACATGTCAATAAAGATTGAATAAACCCATTACACTTGTCCCTAAAAAAACCCAAGAGATCAAATGTATGCATGTATGAGCTAAGAAACTTAAAAAAAAACTGTCATTGTTTTTTTAAAACAAAATAAGTTTTCAATCTCAATAGAACAAGAAATTCCTGACAGATGTTAAATCTTTAAGTGGTGATGGGGTTTAACCCTACAACCATTTAACCAATTATAGCCAAAAAATATCCAAAACTTTCTCCTACAAAATTCACCAATAACCAAAAACATCTCTTTCCAGAAATGGTCATGGGAAAATAAGCCCTTAAAAATTTCCCGTCATCCATTAACATCATGCAATATCATTCAAACAAAAAAAATATTATACAAAACAAAATGTAAAGTCATATTAAAAATAATGAGATGCGCATGCATGAAATGTAAGCTTAAAAATTAATTCAACTATATATACAATTCTCATCCAATCAAAACAAAAAAAAATTACTATGTAAATCACTTCCATACTAGATTCTCTCGACTAGAATGATGGAAATAATCATGTTATCCTCATTAACAAATCATTATTTTTTGTTGCATGCCAATATGTCCCAAAAACTATTTAGGGATTCTCCCAAGCCATGTTAGTCATGTTTTTTGATGATATCTTGATAGTAAAAAGTAATTTTCTAATCAAAACATAGACATAACTCCTTGGTTACTCTCCCAACACTAGTTGAGTTAAATTATATAAAAAAAGGTTCTCACTACATAAGTCAAAATGTTATCAACCATATTTCATGAATGGTTAGGTCTTGGTGGGATTTTTTTAAAATTCCACCACTATTAATGTTTATTTCATGCTTTTTAATTAACCAAAAACACCATGGTTTGGGGTATGGTCCCCTTCCCATGCACAATGGTTTTATGTTTTATCATAATGGCTGGTCTACTTTAAAAAAATATTTCAATATTATCTAAACAAATCAAATGTTAATGCCTCCAAGGAATTTAAAAAAACAAAACTCTTAACTAGTTCTTACCTTCATGTTTTCTCCAAGGGGATATATTTTGTAAGGAATATATGACCATACAAGGATGTCAATGGACCCAACAACACTGTAGTGTATATGATTGGTCTCACATCAACATTAAAACTAAATAATTTAATAAGCATTGATAATGTAATAGCCTATGAATATATACATTATTGACTCTCTTAATAAATCATTTATTTTTAAACATAAAAAATACCAATTTAGGTATATAACTTAATTATGAGAAAGAGTTAAACATCATAACTAAAATATACCAAATTATACTAATTTATAATTGATGTAGGATACATGTTAACTAGACTGAGATCAAATGGCATATTAATCTCCAATCCCTCATGTACTTGGAATCAAAATGTATACATTAGTAGTATATGTTTTTTCTAATGTCAAGATATTATTAATGATAAAATTAAATTAGAATTAAATATAAAACATGTCATTATAAAAATTCCAAAATCCAAATTTTAATTGACATTATTTTAGTATGATCACATTATTATAGTGATAAATAATAATGTTCCATTTACCATAAATGAAAAAAATAAATATTGGCAACCAATGTTACAATATAAAAAATTAAAGTTCCTAAATTTGGGGATATGACATAAATTTGGCACACTTTGACATAATTAGACATTATGCACACTTTAATTTATCCATTGACCCAATTTTGTCTTAGTAAACCCTATATATCTAATACACATATTTAAGATCAACATATTTTATACAAGGACATGCTAAAATATAAAGTAGATTATTTCCATATCTAAGATCACTAATTTACATTATTTTGATAGTATTATTAGAAGATAGATAATTATAAATTATTATAGGTGCATTCCTCTATTATAAATGTAAAAAAACACACAAAATTTATATTTCAAAATTGGAAGTTTCCATTGGGTGGGTCTAGACACATTTTATGTATCAAACATAGTGATAAATATCAAATAGTAATAGTTAAGTACAAATCAAAATTAGTATTATACTAATCTGGTCAAAACTAAGAACTCACTTAGTAACTTCTAAATCACATTGAGAAATCAATTATCATTCTTTAGAGATATTACCACAAAGGCATACACATCTAAAAATGCCTCAAAGGAGCATCCATAGATTCATTTTTGAATAGATAAAGGCCAAATTTGAAAAAAAAACTATATGGATTATAATTGAGTTTGCACACACACATAAGTGATAAAAATACATTTGGTTTGATCCATATTTTGATTAATTTTATGTATGTAATGATCAATCACTCCATGAGTAGTGGTTGTGGTTGTCCAACTTGACATATTGGCCTTTTTTTAAGGGTCATCTTGTGGTTAAAATTAACATTAGGGTTTCAAATTAAGGATAAGGAAAAAAAGTATCATCACATAGAACCAAAGGAAATAACACAAAAAATAAATATTTATAAGCATAGGTACAATGGTCTAAGGTACCACATACCTACATAGTCTATAGGAAAACTTACAATAGATGTATGATAATACCATTCATCACATAAGTATTATTATTTCTGACAATTTTTAGGCAAGTTTTTATCTTTATTTTCTTGATCTGAGCAAGGATAGGAATAAAAATAATAATTTTTAGAACATATGATGACTATTATGATAATAAAATCATAAATAATCTAAGTGAATCTCTCTCATATTTATTTTTCAATTAAAAATATTCTAAGTAGAATATCATTATTTATATTTCTCATTTTAGATTAGTGTATTATTATTAAATTTTACACAATTCTAATTTACACTAATTTTACATTATTTAGATCACATTAACCAAAAATAGTTAAAAAAACTAATAGAAAATTATTCAATAAGGTTTATTCTAAGATTAAAACTATCTCTAATCCAATAATGTATTTATAAATTCACTTTGCATATAACTAAATTATGCAACACTGCCATATCATATTAGGAGAGGGAGAGCATCATCAAGGCACTTTATCTACAAAAATATATCCTTATGGTTACCATGTATGCCTTTTGAATGTAAGTAGCCATACCATTAAATGAGGTTAATAGATGAGAGAGATCAAATAGTGAGATATCAAGAGAACCATATGCTAAAAACTACTAATCACCACCATAAATGGAGTCAAGTAAAAAAAAGGTAATATAACACAAGGCATCATAATTATTAGGCAGTACATGATAAACATTTTAAACTAGATACTATAATAAATAATAATGATTACTATAATAATTGATTTGGGCAAACAATTATGAGATGTTAACCACAAAACTCATTCCATTCAAACCCCTAATATAATGGTTTTTAAAAACACTAACAAGCATTAGTGATTCTAAGTTCTTTTATTCATAATTCAAAACCATATCATGTTTATTTTATACTTATTTTAATCTTTTTTTGATTAATATGGTCTAAATGAAGTAAAACTAGGGTAAATTTAGATTATGTAAAAATAAAAATAATAAACTAATATTAGTTAGAATTCAGATAGATTGATATTATACTTAGATGATTCCAATCCAAAAATAAAGAGGTGAGAGATGTACTTATATTATTATGATATTTTATTTTTGGTTGCATTTTCATTATCTCTAAAACAATGTATATGTATAATCTGTAACCATTTAGATCATAAAATAGGAGATCAAGCCCTATGTGGATGATCCCATTTATAATGATACCCATTCAGTGATCAATATTAACTAGACTTTGCTAGTAGTGTCATTGTCAAATGTGTATGTATGTTATTCCTCATAACATTTAACCTTATCTTGTAAATTCATTTTGTGTGTGCAATTTCATTGGGTCCTAAGCATTTATCTTTATCTTCCTTCTACTTCCTTTGAAACCTTAATCTCACTTTTGACCACAATATGACCCTTTAAAAATGGGTTGGTTTTTTGGGGTGGATAATCCCAACCACTTCTCTCTTAGTGACTAAACATTACCTACATTAAAATAATATAAAGAGGCCTCAAACCAAATTTTTTTCTCCCACCTAGGTATGTGTGTGCACCATTATGATCAATCTATAATGCAATATAATATTTAGAATTAAAAAATTAACATAAAACTTTGACCTACATTTGCAATCAAATTTCACTCAATGACTACTCTATTAAGGAATATTAGTATATTTATGCCTTTGTAATAATGTATCAATAGAGTGATAATGGATTTTTTAAAATTTTAAATGATTCACAATGTAATGACCAAGTGAGTATAACCTTAGGATTGATTTGTGTTTATATATTACTCTTTGATATATCCCACTATAACTGACCCATGGAATGTGTATAGGGTCACCTAATGGAGACTTAAAAATTTGAAAAATATCCTTAGAGTGTTTTCAAATACTACTTGTATAGGTATACACCTAAAAAATAGCAATTTCCCAACCATTTTTAGCACTGACCTAGATGTGAAAATCAATAATTAAATATATGGAGACAATCTATTTTGGATTTTATAAGGTCTTATATATACTATGGTTATATTGAATATGTGTCTCTAATAAATTATGTTGGATGAGACAATAGGTAGGTTGATAGATATGGGAAAATGTACACAAGGTTAAAATGTCTACTTAAGGTCTAAGTATGTTAAGCTATGCAAAAGCTAATGCTTCCAAAGTGTCTAATGCCAAATTTAGGTGTCTAAAGATTCATCCCATTCAGTTTAGTATTTAAAATGCTATATTAAATTGATAAAATAATAAATTTTTAATTTTTGATTAATTTCAATTGGTTTTAAAAGGTATATCCAAAATGTTCCAGCTTTAATATGTAAAATATGCAAGGAAACATGTATAAATCAATGTCCCTAAATAATAATTTTTTCTATATAATGTAAATCATTGAATTTTTTGAAATTGAAAAGTTAAGGAATGAATGCACCTAATGTTACATGAACCAAGATGCCACTTTTTGAAATCATTTGGATAATTCCATGGGTTTATTATGCCCTAATGATATGAAAATATTAAAATCATGAGTTGATGAGTGTTAAATCCTAGACCACCATTGGAAAAGTAAAAGTGATATAATTTTATACTGCATAAACCTCAAAGACACTACTCTAAACATCATCATAATTAATTTAAAAAACCACAAAATTAGCTTTGTATGTGGAGGTGAAACATAAAAACATTTTTTTATGTCACAATAATACTCTCATATAGGTTTATATGTCAACATAAAACTATTGATTAACTAGTACAGACATATTATATATCCATATTGATTACATAATACAAAAATTCCTCATTGATCAAAATTATATAAAATATAAAATGTGTTTGCATGATCAAAAATAATGCCCCAAATTTTATTTTTATA
The DNA here is from genome assembly GCA_037957365.1 of Torreya grandis. Lineage (NCBI taxonomy): Eukaryota > Viridiplantae > Streptophyta > Pinopsida > Cupressales > Taxaceae > Torreya > Torreya grandis. Next base: position 425,073 of record JARHVA010004961.1, on the reverse strand, counting down.
TACCTCAATGTGATATGCCATAATCTATCTCTCATAGTGTCATAGAATATCTCTAAACTACTCAATCTTATAAATATGATAAATATGTTAATCTAACCCATATAATTTATCTTAGAATGTCATAGAATATCAAAAAAATCCTTATAATTATGCCAAATTCCCACATGTGTCTCATATATACATCAATATATCCCATTTAAATCACATAATCTAAGCCAAAGTATGAAATATTTGTTTTTCACATAACATGAATCTCTGATACAAGCCTATTATATGCCCCCTTTTGATATGAGTGATGAATCCTATAAATAAATAATCTCAAAAGAAAGAGTTATGTAAAATATGTGTTATTTTTTAAATGTAAATATGGTATTAGACACTTTAAAATTTCATTATTTACCTATCTTTACCATACATGACTTATGCGTACATATATGAATCCTATTCACATTCAATCTTAGCCATTCATCTATCTATGGATCTGACCTTACCAATTTACTATCAATCACCTAAAATAACTCCTTAGTATATGCATAATGTATTTATTAGCCTAATTAAATTGTCTCCTAATAATTAGATAATTTTTCTATTCCTAAGATGCATTCATTTAACATTGGATAAATATAGCTAACATATTCATCCACCTATACTAGATCTATCCATTGACCTTATAACAATCAGGTTCTTAAATTCAAATATTTATTATTTTTCAACCCATAAATTTCATATGTCATTATTTGAACAAGTTATTGAAAAATTCAATTATATATACACACTAGGTTTAAGCATGTTCCTATGTAGCTCCTATATTTCTAAACACCAATCTAAAGGAAAATATCACTTACACATTGAGAGGAATAAACCTAAAGATTAAAATTTAAAAAACCCTCAAATCAACAAGGCATAAAACATTATGAAGTACCCAAATCAAAACCTTCATATTTTTATGTGTTAAAATCCAAGTTATAAGTTGGATACATACTAATGGATCACTATATCATACATACACATATGTAGGAGAACTACATGTGCAACACATCTCAATTTTAACTATCCAGTGATCTCATCATAATCATATAAATTGAATGGGATGCAATAATTTGGATAATCATGCATGTAAAATATGTCATATTCATTCATTAATTTAGGTTGGCTTAATAATTAATATAACTCATGAGTAAGTGAACCTTATGGATATACACTTGGTGTTAAACTCGTATTCATACTTAAGACTTTATTCACATTCAATACTCATGTTAAACCTACTTTAGATAATTTTATAATGATACTTAACCCATGTTAATATTTGAAGATTATATATTGTATATATCATAATCATCAATATCCACTAATTTGTATGTCTTTTTCATCATCTTATGTATATATACTAGGGTATATATAACAAAACACATTGTATACAAATGGAAATACAACTGATCTATTAATCTATCATAGACTAGAGAATAAAAATACTAATTACATTTTTAGTTGTTGATACATTAGATATATAGGGTCAAGATCAATATGGACCTGTTAGACCTAACCAAGGGGTCTCTTACCATAATAGCATTACTAGAGAGGGATCTAAAGCATATAATAAATAAACACTATGGAATAACCCTAACTATGTCCTATGTTTTCATATTCACAAAATTAAATGACAATTAAATTAATGTCTAATTTAGTGCTCAACAAATCTTGTGGCACAAAGTGGAGGTAATAAAGATAAAAAGTAAGCATGCATAAGAGAATATTAATTAAGCTATGTATAGGTAAAACACTAATGCATGAGAGATAAGTAAAAAATGAAAATATATCTACTCTTACAAAGGAGAATAAATTTAGGAATACTTAACTTTGAATACAAACTCTCTGAGCCTTAATCTCTCCATTGACCAAGATATTTTGAAAGAGGTTATTGTGGTATGTAAGGATAATAAGGATAAGTCATATCTAGGCTACACAACTTATCTATGCATATAAAAGACTTATACATAAGACAAGATATATATCTCTAAATAAATTATTGAAACTATAAGCTATGCTCCTCAAGTAGAATGGTGGATAAGTAGATGTGCAATAGAGTATTATTATTCTTCTCTTCCTTCTAAATGATGAAAATGGATGTGTATATATAGATGAATCTAACCCTAAACCTTTCTAAATGTTTATTCAATAGGGCTGGCCCTATAGACTCTATATCACTAATTGATAAAAACAAGTTAGGTTTTGGTCTAGGTCAGTTAGGGGATGACCTAGACCCTTAACATGTTTTATCAATTTAAATATAGGGTTGATGGGGTTGATAGTGTAATGTAAACTACCAAAAAGGGGTTTTAGGCATAGGAAGGGGTTAATTAAGGTTGTAAATGCTTGGAAGAGTGTGTAATAAAGGATATAAAGATTAGGTATGTGTGTATGAGAAGGTTGTGTAGATAGAAAGGGGTGGTATAGGGGACAAAAATATTTCAAAACACCAATGGTCTACCCACCCCTTCCCTGGTGCACGCTTTAAGGCATACACAAGAAATTAAGACTTGATGTGTTCCTACAAGAAATTAAAAATCGATAATTTATAATGTTTTAAAATATTTTTTGTATACATATGACCCACTCAAATCTCATCACATGTCATGTAGGTGCAACATGAGATGGTTCTTTAGGAAAAGAACATAGTAACACACAACATTGAAGCTAAATAAGTTATAGTACAAAAACAAGTAAGATAAATGAAAGGATAGAATTGAAAAAAACATATCTATGCTTACCTTAGTGTTGTAGATAATAAATGAAGTGAAATAATTGTGAAGGTGTCTAAGGCAGGGAAAATTGGGCAAACCTATAGAAATTGGTAGAAAAAGAGTAAAAAATTACTTTTTTGCAAAATGTACATGTAATATTTGAAAAGATTCTCTACGATGTTAGGATCCCATAAAATCTTATGGTTTGAAAAAATATCTAGTAGAAACAAAGATATTATCAAAAAATAAAATCTATTGGTAAATATTTGATAGGTAAATAAATTTTGAATAGTAAATATAAATAGGGTGAAAAATAATTCATTTTTTATTTTTACAATTATTAGAAAATAGAGGTTTGAGAACTCCAGTTTGAGACTAGAGAGTCATCATGATGAGGAGATTATAGATGATATGGGGAGGATGATTAGTAGGCACAATGAGTGTAAAATAGGTAAGTAGTCATGAATTTTAAATTTATGGATTAATTTTATTGTAAATTGAGTTGGATATAAATAATTGACTGGTAGTCGAAATCTAGGCACTAAAAATGACCCTAAGAATTTTTTTGATAAACTAAGGGTAGAATGGGGTATTTTGAAGAAATAAGTCAGACCAATAATTATCTAAGGAATTTATGGTAAATGGTAAAATTTTTAACATAGTGAAATAACATAGTCGACCTAATCAACTCAGTTCATAAAGAAAATAGAAAATAAGGGGTCCACTGTGTAGTAGTGCACCAACATAGTACTGTTAAAGGTGGTCGATTATGTAGTAGGAGGTTGATGTAGTTTAAAAGGAAAACATGGCTTATTACATATCAGAGGGATGATATAGAATGCTATAAGAAGGGAAAAGGCCAATTTAATATCAACTAGGCTAATTTAGTTGGAAAGAATAAGGGCTAATTTAGTATTAAATGGATTGATGTTTTGTAATAAGATGGGTAAAAAGCTAATTTAGTATCAAATGGATTGATTATGTAGAAAAATCATAAAACCTAAGAAATTAAATCAAACCAACTAATCAAGTAGTTAATTTATTAATTTTTAAGAATATATTTTAAATATTTATGACAGAGATCTAATGCATCCTTGTTTGTTTAGTATTTTGTAGAGACATTAGAGATATTGGAGCTTGGTAGATGAATCATGGCTACCATATTTGTTGGATCATTTATTAGACATGGATAAATCTTGATTGGTTTCCTTAGGTTTTAGTGGCATCATGGAGATGAGATGGATCATAGTGAGGGTTGATCTTATTGTCATGTCCCTAGGAGCATGGTAACAGGTGACCAACACTTTCTTATGGGAGGTGGATGGGGACACCATTGAGATGGGTATCGATCTAAAGGATGTTTATGTATTCATTTAACTTCTGATAAGTGGACACTAGTGATTATTGATACACCAAAATATGAGGATGAGAAATGAGCATTAAACCAATGGGCTAAATACTCAAATAGGATTTACCTTGGGTTTAGGGTGAACTTATTTGAAATTTATATTATGTTCATTATAGACATAAAAAGGTGGTGATAAGACTTATGACAACATGAGTGTTATGTCACAAGTCAGATAGCAAAGTACCATTGTATGTGACAGCCTTGTGCTAATCCATATTAGATCAAGGAACACTGCATGATTTTGGGGCTACCATTTGGGTCTAAATCATGCATGATATGAATTGGATGTTTTTTAGAGGGTAGAAGACCATGGGGACTATAATTTTATTCAATTAATGGATAGATGAGAGGTTATACATGTATTGGTCAGCTGGGTTACCCCATGTGATCGATGATAGGTTGCCTCAGGTTTTGAAATGGAGATAGGACCATGTAGCATATGCCATGCCTCATGTTCCAATGTTACATATGATCACATGAGGGGATATCATATAATAACCATATATTCACATAGCTACTATATTACTTAGTTGTTTGACCATTGTGATAGGGTTGGTATGAGTATGAATCACATGCCACTACATGTTATGGGTGGAGGTGTATCTTGTGGCATGCTTACCTTGATAATTTGGATTCACACATATAATGGACCCTTTATTATTACCTACTTACTGGGAATGAAATTCTAGAGAGTTGAGAGAGAGGGGAGGTATAGGGATACCTATAGAGGTATTAGTTATTAGGCCTTTGTGTGTTAGACCATGGAGTGTTTGAGCATGAAACTAGGTGGAAATATATATATCAAGGGAAAAGGCAATGTATGTGGATGTAGGGGAATATAAATAACCATAATATAGGCCATAGAAACTATTGTGTAATCATCAGAGTTAAAGGCACCATTGATGTATAAACAAATGTAAGTACAAACTACTGTATAGGGGGACCCAATAGTCACTATAAGACATGGCCCATAGATACACCCATAAAGAGAGGATTGTGACATGCTTGATTGGTGACTCCTAAGTTTTCACTATTATGGAGGTGGCCAACAAAGGAGGTTCTTGGAAGGTGATCGGATTAATAGACTATGATTAGTGATACCAGTACATTATGATTTAAGTGTTTTATATAAGATACTAGTGGCATGGTAGATAGATGACTTTTTAGACATATATGTGATCTAATGCCTATCTATTTTTTTTTTAAGATCTTATGATAGAGGATATCATATGGGGATCTTTGGCTATGGCCATGCATCATGACATTTTGAATAGGGTGGTGGTATTGTATGAACCACCATATTAGATGATCATGTGGTTCTATCTACCTAACCTAGATGAAATAGTTTATACTAGTGGGATAAGCCATGAGGTAATTATAGGCACATGGTGACTAGATACAACAACTATCAAGGGTTAGAGAAAGAGAGGCATATGCCTAGTAGGCCCTCACACAAGAGAGAGCCACACACATGGTGACCACCATCTATCTAGGAAAGGTACAAGAAATCTAAAAGAATATGTTACTAGATTTAGATAAAAAACGACCTCTTTATAGCTCACTATTTAGATGGGACAACCATAGGCATCTATGGATAGCATGGCTAGGCCACATGATGGACATGCTGGAGCTTATCCTTATAGGTGGAGCTATTGTATTTTGTATAAAAATCAATATATATATATATATATATACATATATACATACATACATATATATATATATATATATATATATATATATATATAATTTTTGATAGGTGTATTGATATTATTAGTTTTACTTGGATTTGTATGTGGATGGATGGATATATTTCTTTTTACCACATATATTTGGCTTATATTGTAAATTTTATGGGAAATATATGATGATTGTTTTCTTTTCTAGTATTATGTGATACACATGCATGGTTAAAAATAAAAATGCAAGAATGACTTGGAAAACTATATGTAATCAAAAGCAAATGTAATACACACTATATCATGATGGGAAATGTGTAATAAAAAAATATGACTAAATATAAGAAACCAAAGATGGTAAAAATTGTTAAAAATGTTTTTAAACCATGTAAATATATTTTTACTAAGTTAAAACAAATTAAAATCACACTATATCACATTAGGAAGTATGAAAATTTTGTAATAAAATGGAAGGGACATGAAGAACCAATTAAATAAAAATAATTAAGTCAATATATAATACTAAATGACATTGGGAAGTGTAAAAACAAAGACAAAATGTAAAATGGAATTAAATTGATCACACAATTCAAGTTAGCAAGTATGAAAATTTTAATAAAATGGTTGTAAGAATACATGAAATAGAAAAATAAGAAAATAAAAGTGAAATATTAATAAAGTAAGAATAAAACATACTAAATCAAGTTGGGAAGCATATAAATGACATGTAACTCATAGTCAAACACTACTTATCTCAAATTTGACACATGTAATTTCATTGTTACCTAGGTATTGGAATATTTTGTGATGAGGGCCTAGTCTTATCCATAGTCTTACACTACAAATCATAAAGGGAGCACAAATGAGGTGAAAATAACTATGGGAATGATATTATAATATGGTTGTAATGTGGTAATTTTTTAGGAAGACCTAGTCTTATCCATGGTATTACATTGTAACTCACAAATAGAAACCCTATATGGAATGATCAATTAATAAAACAATATTTCTCAATGGGAAATATTAATAATATTATAAATGAAAGAGGGAATGTAAAAATCATGACATAGGCATCTATGAGAAGACCTTAATAAAAATGAGGCATACTAGGTACACATGAAAGACACTAAGAGTTTAGTGGCTATCAAAATACTATAGAAATATAAAGGATACCTTGTTCATAATATGCACAAAACTATATAGGTAAATAAGTGAGATACTAAGATCAACTCATGTTGGTTATATGAACAAGAAAATTAAAATTGACGTAACTTCCCATAGTATGTTCCCTGTTCCTTAAGACCTCTTACATAGCTATTGGTTTAGTGTGAATATTGGCTACTTGTGTGAGAAATTAGGTAGCAATAAAATATTTTTTATTCTCCTTTCCCAATCTACTATCCTATCGCACGTAATAGGCCTCAACTTTTTCATGAGGCCAGCTATGGAGTTTGAGCTTTGATTAAAAAAAGGATATGTACTTTGAATCATGGATTTCAGTGTGATTATACTTTTAAAATTTGTATGTTGGCTTTTGTATCATTTCCTTTTGTTGAAATGTTTTGGATTTTATATTTTGTGGATTTTATGATTAATCCTCCATACAAATTTGGAATAACAAATGTGAATGATAAAACTGATACATATGAATGAGATTTAGACTTTGGTTAAAGGAAGCTAAATATTCAATGATATGACTAGCTAAACACTTAGGATTACATATGAGCCAGTATGTTATCTAAAGTTTTAACCATATGTATTCTTAGTATACAGAAGGAGATAAGGGAATAAGGGATATCCAATGTAAATCAGTAGGATAGAAATACAATGAGATGTCTTATTTTATAAATTATCACATGGTAAATAAATATTATTAAGTGGAGAAAGGTTTTTATAACCAAAACACAATAATAATTATTTGAGTTGTTGAGATAAGGTAGCAAAAAACATGACTAAAGACAAAGATATCCATGAAAATAAATGAACTCATAAAGATAAGTGTGAAGCCATGGAAATAATGAAAACAAACCATAAGAAGAGATGAAAGAGAATGAAACCATATAAAACAAGAAATGAATAATATAAAGATCCATGTGAAATAGATATGTGAAACCAAATTTGACATAGTCAAATGATATAATATATAAAAAAGTGGATCAAAAGTCTAATATAAAATAATAATAAATAATAAAGTGAAAGAACACCATGTTATGTTCATAAATATTAATAAATTTGTTCACAAATATTATTTGTGACATCTATAATATATCTATGAATATGGATCCTAATGGCTTCTGGAATCTCATCTATCCTCATGGAAAGTTGTGAAAACACCTCTCACCAAATCTCCTAAACAAAAAATTTAAGCTTAGATGAAGGATCATGCTCATGAGGGATCTTATGTGTAGATAACCTAAGGATGGGAATAGATGTCATAATATGAATTGTATCTACAGGATAAGAATATGGCACTACTACTAGAAAAGTAACCACATATGGGAAATAAGGAACCATAGGGGAATAAGGAGGAGCCTTCTTATGTGGGTAACCTATGGAAGGAATAATATCAGGCATAGAAACTATCATAAGGTGATCATTAATATGTTGTTGGAGAATGCATCAATGATTCATATAATGGTTACCACACTGGTGCCAAAGATAATAAACCTCTACATATTTAAGAATATACTCAGGTAATGATTTGGGAGGAGGTATAACCTTGTATTTGGGTTAGGGAAGGGTATAATTCAATGTGTTAATATATTACTAAAGCTTTTGACAATGGGTGTAATAATTATTAGCTATGTCATGGAAGAAATATATACACTTGTTAGTAGACATTGGGGGTCTAATAATGGAATAGGTAGAAGCAAAATTTGGGGAAGGCTAATGTAATTGGAAGTCTCTAGTATGATGACTATAATTTTTTTGAATATCATAATAAAGTAGATCAGCCCATTGGGCATGTAGGGTATCAAACTATAGAAAAGGAAGGAAGCCATTACCAAGGGGAGGCACAACTAGTATAGAGATTGGGTAGGGCTTATCTAAAGGTAAAGTAGAATTAGATGTAATATGAGGCTCACCTAAAGGTAGAGTTGGAGTAGATTCCATAATAGGCTTAGTTGAGGGTGAAGCATGATGCACAAAAGGATAAAGAGAAATAGATAATATCTCTGAGGGAAGAAAACTAGAAGGATCTTGGTATCTAGTAAAATAATAAGGACAAAATCATAACATTATCCATGATCATGATTCTAAGAGGATCTACTAAAAATGGAGGTGTACCATGTGATCATTCCATCTCTACCCTATAAAAAATATGAAGAATACTATAATTAGGCACTATGAAATAGGGGACACAATAAGACATGTAAATATTGAAATAAATAAGTACAAGATTAAATAATCTCAGCAGTTCTATCTTAGACAATTACTCCTATAAATAGATCATCTAAAGTATGACCATAATCATAATCAAGTGTATGTAGGTCAATGGCATAGGCAGTTATGATTTTTTCATTAGAAGTAACATGATGAATAGAATGTTGGGTCTTGGTTAAGACCATAGGTATGTCATCTATAAGAGGTTGATAGGAGTGAAACTTTAGGGATGGTACAAGTTGGGAGATGAGATGAGTGGATAAATCCAAAATTTTGATCTTGAGGTTAATCCCATCTAGCTCATCATCATTAGAATTAAGGAGGTTAGGTTTTATGGTCCCAATGAGTTTGGGGTGACCATGATAACCTCAAGTAGAATTAACAAGATAATTGAAATGTTGAGATTCTTGAAATGGAATACTAGGCAAGGGTTTAAAGGTTGTAATTTTAAAGACACCACTATCTTAGAATTGTTTGAATTTCAATGGGTTTCTATCTCTTTGAAGCTTATAGATAACACCATTATGGGAAAATTTGATGCATTGGTAGGAAAATGATGCATTAAAACTCATATGATGAGTCTAAGGTCTGCCAATTAAGATGTTATAGGAAAGGGGAAAGTTAAATATCATAACTTTAAATTGAATGATGTCAGGAGGGATGATAATAGGAAGCCACATATAACCTAAAGGAGTATTTTACTTATATCATAACCTTAACATGTACTACATGTGGACTTGAGATTGTGCTCAAAATATCCAAGGGTTTTAATTAAATTGATTGAGGCAATAGAAGTTCTTGAACCATGATCAATTAAGTTATGATTAAATTAGATATCACTAATTTGGACACTAATAAATAATGGAGGATCATCCATGTAAATTGGAATCTCATATGGGATCATAGAAGTAATAGGAAACTTAATGGAAAGATAAGTGTCTATTATTTCATCAATGTGTATAGACATCTCTTCATATTGTTATAGTATATTATCTTTAGGCATAGATAAAGTAGTTTCATATCCTACTAAGAAAGGATGAGGGATGTTCATTTTAAATAATAATTGCATCAGATGGTTACAATGATGTGGGAAGTTCACATTATTTCTAGGAAAGGTATTTGAGATGGTAGATGAGAAATTTCTTATATGGGGTCACATTGATCATAACCCATGGGGGTATTTCTAGATAAAGGTGCATAATTTTTTAGGATCTCTTAGGATGGAGGATTAGATGTGAATTCAAACTTGTGTTGGTAAGATGAAGTTGGATTAGTTTTAGGATAAATAGGTTGATTGTCTATATATGGTGGGATGGTTGATTTAGGTATTTCTTGTGATATAGTTGAATAAATATTATTGGACGGGTGATGAATGTTGTTGATGGGTATAGAAGTTAGGGGAATGGTAAAGATAGTGTGAGAGTTATTATCTAGTTGAGATGTTAGAAGTGGTTCTTGAAAATATATAAGGTCCTCTTTCCCAACTCTGTTAGATGAGATGGGGAAGAGACTTGGATGATACAAAATGTTTTAGAGGTTTAGTGTGTGTGTATGTTGTATTATAATTAATAAAATAAAATACCCTTCACATGTTAGTCATATTTACCACATTTTATTTAGTATTTTAGCCTTTAAGACATTCAACATTATTATAAGAGTAGGCTTGCCATTTCTATCTTGATGATTAGGAAGAGGATATTTATATATGGCAAGATGATCATTAGTTTGGTTTAAAGCTTGAATTTTTTGTGTTTTATGATCTTTAAAGGTTATGCCATATGCTTTTTGTCACTTTTGAATGACTGATTCATGATCAAATTTTTGGCCAAGAATAAAATCCATAACTAGATTACATAATTGTTTACAAGTCTTGTGAGAGTGGTCACAACTTTCATGAAACCAAAAAAAATTGTTTGGATCATACCATGATTTCATAGGATAAGTGGGGTCAAGATCTCATGGTAGAGGCCTTGGAAGATGTTTTTGAATCTCTTCTAAGGATAATGGTTTGTGGATGTTGATATTTTTTTTGGAAAATGTATGATTAAGGGTGTTGTTTGGATGGGGATAATGCTCCAAAAAATTACTGTGAGTGATGGTATTAATTTTTTGAATGGTGTCATAAGTATCAGTGACACCATCATTTATACCATGAAAATTTTTATTTTTAATGAGCATGTAATTTCCCATTGGAGGTTGGTGTTGGTTACCAGTTGTATACCTCTCGAATCTAGCCTTGAACACTTGAATAAAATGGCAAGAAATGATGAGAAACCCACTAGAATGTCATTGTAACTAGGGGAGGGTTTAGCATCATGAATGAACCAGATTGAGAAAATGACTTAGAGGAACCTCATAGGGTATGGTTAGCTTCCTCCTAATTCTTTTTCCACCTAAACCAAGGTGAGAGGACCTATGGGGTAGCTTGATCACATAGATAGATTCTAAAATTCACTCCATAGGGATTATTACCATAGAGAGACACAAATCTGACTAGAACACAACCAAACTTGCTCACTCCACTTAGGAAGGATTATCACATGGAATGAGAAAATGTTCTAGGAAAGAGACAAGCTACTAAAGATAGATATGAATGTGATTTAAACCTTCATTAAAAATAATATTCAACAACATAAGGTTTGTATAAAATATTTAAATGTTGGGCTCTAATTTAAAAATGTAGACACAAGTAAAATATACAATATTTATGTATCTCTAGGAAAGTAACACTTAAGATATGAAAAAAGGCATGTTATTTTGTAGGGTAGGATAGGGTAGGAAAAGTTAATAGTTATAAAAAATGGGAGGGTGGTGTGATGGATGTCATCAAATAGTAGGGATTCTTTCAATCATTCCTGAAATCACCTATTACAAAGATGCAAAAAACTTAAATGCAAGCTAATAGAACTACTAGGAGAAATTTGACTTTTCCCATTAAATCCATAAACTTAGGGTGCCCTAAAAATTTATTAAATAACATATTTCCAAATATAATGTAGAAAGGGATTTATAACCTATCTCTAAGCCAAATATGACAACTAGTAATGAGCAAGGAATGAGATGTCCTATCAACAAAATTTGTAGAACATATTACTACACTTCATTAATAGAGAATATTAGAGAACCACATGCATTTTCATTGATTTGAATGAAAAATATTACATACACCAATGTTTCAAAATGATTTTATGGGGAAAAGCATAGTGGATTTACTCCATGTTAGACAGGGGAGACATATAGAGATGCTATTATAACTTGATAGTGCCTATACAACTATAACCACCTTAGAAAGAGAGACAAAACACACATAGTAATGATCCCAAAATGTGGAAGAGCCTATACTAAGGAAGACATAGACTAACATAATGACCAACATAATGGCCAACCAACCTCTCAAACAGAAAACAATCCTTCTATTTATACATTTTTGAATTTGGAACTATAGATTGCAATTTGTAAAACTTCAAAACAAACTTTCAAGTCCTACCAAGATACTCCTAATTGGAAAATATTTCATTCGACACCTAATATCTTAATCCATCTACAAGAAAATAATAATTTATCTAACTTCCTCTATTAAGAATGATGGATGTTTAGAAAAAACTCTTTGATTTCATGAATGAAAATATATTCATTCAAGCTAGAAGCAGAATATTCATGGTCAAGGGCCAAATAAATTGTTTACTCATGTGTAACCATCTAGAGAAGATTTTGACCACTTATTTGCATAGGTAGAATCTCCTAGACAACTACCTTTTCCTTAGTGCACACCATGGAATAACCTATTTTTACAATAATGGCACATGAATGATCTGGTTGTGACATGAAATAGAAAATTATCCATGATCATGATTGGAAATATTTTCTCTAGAACATCTCATGGACCTCTTTCTATGCTTTAACTCATTGCTCGAGTAAATGTGAGCCATATATCTTGTAAGAGATGCGTGAGTTTAAATTTAAGACATAGAGCTATGTCACTTGTCATTTTTTCATCTACTTATAAGGTCCTTGACTTTTCAACATTGGCTATATACCAGCAGATCTAGATGGGACGAGAAAATGTGCTCCATCAGATCATGATCCAAGGGGTGGGGCATGATTGGATATTTATTTTTAATTGGCCCTAAATATATGCCACTTGGAAACCCTATGGGCTCCTTATGTACCTTATAGATAGTCTTTATTGCTTTTATCACCCTCACACCACATAGAATATATCTTTTGATCTCAAGTCCCATTGAATTGTCAACTGCTAGCTCACACCATTAGATCTATGGAACATGATCAAACTTTAAATCATGCCCCATGAGCTTGACACTTATCATATATGTGCTTATCATAGGTTTATTTGACTATTTATATTTATTCAAACACCATCAGATCATCCTCCTCCATGAAAAATAATGTCATTGGATTTACCTTGATTTGAAAATAAATAACTACTTCATGAGGTCTAAAATTGATGCTCATGTGACTATCACGTAAATTTTAAATCCCAATGACTAGTCCCTATAGCCTAAAGTTGATGTTTGCATGCCTATCAAAAGACATCCATGAGACCATCACCTTTGAAATTCAAAAATTTCTTCAAAGACTTTATTCCATGGTAATTTAGTCTGGGTTTGTGTCTTTGACATTCCTATTTTATTCTCAAGATTTTCTATCTTTAGATTTTCTTTATCCTTGGTACTTTTGCTTTGGGATTTACTTTGGCACAATTATCCCACAATAATTTTTTAGGCATTTTGTCAGGACATTTGTGTCAGACAAAATGTCCAAGAAAATTTTCCTTAAGGATTTTGACATCTCACTTTTCCTATAAGAATTGAGTATTAGATCCTTTTGTCTTCATTAAGATAATTGTTTCAGACATTTTATCTGAAATAATTTCCCCATAAAAATTGAACTTGGTACTTTTCCCAAAGAAATGAAATTCTTTCAAAAATTTTGCATAGGAAAAATGTCTGAAGGAAATATGACTTCTACTCTATGATAACTTTTCTAAAGGTACCTTTTGAGCCCTTTGAATATACCCTTTAGAAGTTTTATCAAGGGAAATTGCCCTATAGAATTTCCCTTTGAACTTTTGGAATGACCCTTTAGATCTCTTGAAATTTCCCTTTAGACTTTTTGAAAGTGTCCTTTGGATTTTTTTGGAATGCCCTTCAAATTTTTTTGAAGGTACCCTTTGAGAATTTTTCAAGGGAAAAATTCTTGAAGGAAATGACTCTTCAAAAATTTTGCAAATGTAAAATGACCCTTCAAAATTATTTTTAGAAACCTTGATTGAAATAAATAAGTCCTTACAATTCTTTTAGGATTTTTGTGTAATTAAAATGCCTAAAGAGCAAGTTTTCTTTAAACCTTTTACCACAAATAAAAAAGTCCAAAAAAAATAAGACTTAGCATTTTTTTTCTGAAATAAAGGATTTTTTTGGGTTTTTGTGTGGGCAAAATTCCTAAAGGACAAGTGCCCTTCACACTTTTTACCATAAACAAAATTTTTGAAACAAATGACCCTTTAGATTTTTTGTGAAACATTTAGCCTAAAATAAATAAGACATTGAATTCCTTCAGACCTTTTGTAGTAGACAAAATGTCTGGTAGAAATAAGTCTTCAACCTTTTTGTCTAAGATAAAAATCCTAAAGACCTATTTCCATTAGACATTGTGTTCATGAAAAAGCCCAAAAAATTCCAAGGAAAAGACACATTCACCAAGTAAATATTATATTAGGACTTAACCAAATTTTATATGAGCTTGAACTTCCAAAGGAAAAATTGGAGATATAATTTGGGATAAGGACATAGTCATTTACACTTGACAAGGGCTCAAATTTGGGTACTAACACTACTCTTGCCTAGGGATGCATACCCCCTGTAGGTGTGCAAAGAACCATTGAACACAAGAACAGGTGTTAATCCATAAGGATACAGAGTCAAGACTTAGTAATTTTTAGAAAACCCTCATGAAGGCTCTATAAAATGTGGAAGATTTATA
Source organism: Torreya grandis (assembly GCA_037957365.1). Lineage (NCBI taxonomy): Eukaryota > Viridiplantae > Streptophyta > Pinopsida > Cupressales > Taxaceae > Torreya > Torreya grandis. Next base: position 409,858 of record JARHVA010004961.1, on the reverse strand, counting down.
AAAACATATGAGGATCTAGAAATGAAAACGTAACAAAAAAAATGTACATACAAGGCCCAAGGTAGAAGGGCAACAAAGTGACAAAAGAATCAAGCAAAAAAAACACTATAAAATATGGTACATTATCTAAAATTAATTGATGAAATGCTTTGGATGTTTTCCATTAATTGGTGGATCCAAAATTATGACATTCCTTAGACTCTTGATTTTTTCTAGTAGCTTGGTGGCCAAGATGGAGTAGAATAATCTCTAAACATTCTTGAATATCCTATTGTTGAGATGTAATATGATGAAACATTAAATGAAATAATCTTTACATGATCTCAAGTCTAGATAAGACCATGCCAAAATGTTTTTGGTCCTCCTTTAGCAGTTGTAAATAAACATGCTTCTTAGATGCAATCATGTGAGTACCAAACATGATTGCATCAGGATAAAAAATGTCAATTATGCAATAAAACTTCCACTTGAAAGAATTATAAAAATATTCATCCTTAGGGGCATAAAAGATAACCCCATATTCATTGAATGACATTCTCCAATCATCACCTTCATTGTCAAACCCAACATCAAGAACAACTAGTTGCTCAATAGTGTCCACATTCCCAATGGTGTCACCCAATTATACACCCATGTCTAGTACCTTTGTTAGATCACACTCTAGATATTCAATTGCATCATGATTGGGTAACTCATAATCTTGTGTTATAATATCATCAAAAGAAAACTCATATGTCAATATCATCTTAACCACACTCCAAAACTATTCTATAGTAGTAGCAAACATCATTTCCATGGAGGTAGAAAACTTACCTAGGGAGTCTTGACAATCAAAATAAAAATCTCATATTTGGGTAATGCATAATCAGGTTCATCTGATTCTTCATCACTTGGTTTAGTAGTATCACATTAGGGATGTGGGAGGAATCACTTTTCACACCATTAATGTCAAAATCAATATTCTCAACATTTACCTTGGCACTAAACCGATCAGGCACTTCCATTCTAGCCTCCAAACTTGTCTCCTTCATCTTTGATGCAAACATAATTGTGAGACAAGGTTAGGATGAGTCACCTTTAAAGGATGATCTCAATACTTCTAGATTTTCAAGAAATATAAAGAATACTCAAAGCTAAAACTTAATAAGGATATTCAAAATAGGCACTGATCTTCCTTGAAATTAGAAAATAAAATCCAAGTCACCACTAGCATAAAAATTATAGAATATAATAGTTAACAAACTATTATGATACATGTTGAAAATAAAACTTGCTAAAGCTCAATGAGATAGAAATAAACGACGCTAAAATTTTCAAAATAATGTTCAAAAGGTAAAATGTACTTTCTAATATGTAATATTTTTATATCTTTGCAGCAATTACAATAGAAGTCAATTATCAAGCCTAAAAAATTCTAGGCATGTTCCTAGTAGAGTGATAAAACATTGATGAACAAAATAGTTTAGGTGTAGAAAATAACAAGAAGACAACCTTTAAATTTGAAATACTTATAACTCTAGCTCTTTGCAAGACTCCCTAGCAACATGGGTGATAATAATTGTCCCCAAAAATGGAACCATAAAAGTGTTGGTTCCCAGCTCTACACCCCTCTAATATGGCCTTACACACTTGAATAAAATAGAAAGCAATGATGAGAAACCTGTTAGAATGTCATTGTATTCAAGGGAGGGTTTGGCATAATGAATGAACTAGACTAATAAAATGATTATGAGGCACCTACAAAGGGTATGGTTAGCTCCCTACTACATCTAGATCTACCTGAACCAAGGTGAGAGGATTTATGGGGTAGCTTGCTCGGATGAAGAGATGATATAATTCAACCTCCATCGAGATTATTAGCATAGAGAGACAGAAATATGAATAGAACACAACCAAACTTTCTCACTCCATTTGGGAAGGGTTGTCACACAGAAAGAGTAAATGTCCTAGGCTAGATACAAGCTACTAAAGATAGATATGAACATTATTTCAACCTTCATTAGAAATAATATTCAATAACACAGGGGATGAATAAAAGATTAAAATGTTGAGCTTTAAAAAAAATAGAGACACGTGTTAAATATATAATTTGTATGCATATACAAGCAAATAACACTTAAGATATGTAAATGGCATGCTATTTTGTAGGGTAAGATAGGGTATGACAAACTTGTAGTTGTAAAAAAGGGGAGGGTGGTGTGATGGAGGTCTTCAAACATCAAGGATTATTTCAATCATTCATGACATCACCTAATGCAAAGAGGCATAAAACTTAAATCCAAGCTAATGGAACTACTAGGATAAATTTTTCTTTTCCCATTGAATACATAAATCTAGGGTTCCCTAACAAGTTATTGAGAAACATATTTCCAAATATAATGCAAAAAGGGATTTATAACCTAGCTCTAAGCCCAATATGACAACTAGTAATGAGTAGGGATTGATATGTCCTATAAATAACATTTGTAAAACATAATACTACACTTCATCAATAGAAAATAACAAAGAACCAAATGCATTTTTAGTAACTTGAAAGAAAAATCTTACATACACTAATGTTTCAAAATTCTACCATGGGGACACGTATGGTAGATTTGATCCATGTTGGAAAAGGGAGACACATAGAGATGTTCTCAGAGCTTGCTAATAGTTGTATAACTATAACCACCTTATTAAGAGAGAAAAAAAACACATAGTAGTTATCCCAAAATGTGGAAGAGCCTACACTAAAGAAGATGTAGACCAACACAATGACCAACATAATGGCCAACCAACCTATCAAATACAAATCAAGCTTTCTATTTATACATTTTTGAATCTAGAACTATAAGTTGTAATTTGTAGAATTGAAAAATAAAATTTCAAGTCCCACCAAGATGCTCCTAGATGGAAAATATTCCATGCCACACTTGAGATCTTCATCCATCTACAAGAAAAGAGTCATTTCTATAACTGCCTCCATAATGAGTGATGGAGATTTGTAACAAACTCTTTGATTTCATAGATGGAAATATATTCATTCAAGATGGAAAGAGAAAATTTGTGGTCAAGGACCAAAAAAACTTTATTCTCATGTGCAACCATCTGGAGAAGATTTTGACCACTTGTCTACACAGTTGGAATCTCCTAAACAACTACCTTTTCCTTATTGCACACCATGGAACAACATGTTTTTGAAATGATGACACATGAATGATCTGATTATGACATAAAACAAAAAATGATCCATGATCATGATTGGAAATATTTTATATAAAATAACTCATAGACCTCATTCTGCGTTTCAACTCATTACCCAATCAAACATGAGTTATAGATGTTGAATGAGATGCTTGAGTTATAATTTGTGGCATGTAGCTATGCCACTTGTCATTTATACATCTTATCACAAGGTCCTTTACTTTTCAACATTAGATACACATCATCAAATCTAGCTAGGATGAGTAGATGTACTCCATCGGATCATGATCCAAGGGGTGGGTCATGATTGGATATTTACTTTTACTTATCCCTAAGGATATTCCACTTGGCAACCCTACGAGATCCATGTGTACCTTGAAGATAGTCTCTATTTCGTCAAGCACCCTTATGCCATATGGAAGTATATCTTTTGATCTTAGGTCCCATTGAACTATTAACTAATAGCTCACACTATCTGATCTTTAGAACATGCTCAAAATTTAAATCTTGCCCCATGAGCCTGACATTTGTAATGCCTGTGCTTATCCTAGGTTCATTTGAATATTCAAATTTGATCCTACACCATTGAATCATCTTGATTTTCACAAATTCATGCCATTATCTCTTCCTCTATTGAAAACAAATGGTTACTTCATAGGGTCTATAATTGATGATCACACGACCATCTTAAAACATTTGAACCCCAATGACTAGTCCCTATATCTTAAAGTTGACATCCATGCACTTGTCAAAAGATATCCATGAGATCATGACCTTTGTAATTTGGAAATTTATTCAGGGAATTTTTTCTATGTAAATTTGGTTTGGGTCTATGTATTTGGCATTCCTATTTACTTATTATGATTTTTTATCTTTATATTTTCTTTATCCTCAACACTTATGCTTTGGGATTTACTTTTGCAAAATTGTCTTGCAATAATTCTTCCAAGAATTCTATTAGAACAATTGTGATAGACAAAATGTCCAAGATAATTTCCTTGAAGGATTTTTACTTCTCACTTTTCTTGCAAGAATTGAGTCTTAGCTCATTTTATCTTCATTGGGATAATTGTTTCAGACATTTTTTCCAAAATAATTTCCCTACAGAAATTGAACTTGGTATTTTTTTGAATTAGAATTTTTTCATGGGAAAAATGTCTGAAGGAAATATTACTTTTACTCCATAGCAAATTTTCCAAAAATACCTTTCGGTCCCTTTAAACATACCATTCAAAATTTTTTTCAAGGGAACTTTTCTTGTAGAATTTCCCTTTAGCCTTTTGGAATGGCCCTTTAGATCTCTTGAAAGTGAATTAAGACTTTTTGAAAGTGTCCTCTAGATTTTATGATAGTTCCCTTAAAAAAAATTTGAAGGTGCCCTTCAAGAATTTTGTAAGGGAAAAATCCCTGAAGGAAATGACCCTTTGGAAATTTTGGAAAGGCAAAATGACCCTTCAAATTGTAGACACTTTGGTTGAAATAAATAAGTACTTATAATTATTTTTGGATATTTTTGCAAAGAAAATACCCAAAGGGCAAGTTCCATTCAAACCTTTTAATGTGGACAAAAAATTATGAAACAAATAAGACTTTAAATTTTTTTTGAATCAAAGGATTTATTTCAGGGTTTTTATGCTGGCAAAATGCCCTAAGGGAAAGTACCCTTCAAAATTTTTGGTGCACTTTTATTTTTGAAACAAATGACCCTTTGAATGTTTTATGAAACACTTAGCCCAAAATAAATAAGACATTGAATTCCTTCAGACCTTTTTTAGTGGATAAAATGTCCAATGGAAATAAGTCTTCAGAATTTTTATTTGAGACAAAAATCCGAAAGGCCTATTTCTATAAGACATTGTGTTCATGCAAAAGCCCAAAAAATTCTAAATGAAAGACACATTCACCAAGAAAAGACCAAATTAGGACACAGCCAATTTTTACATGAACTTGATCTTCCAAAGGAACACGTGGGGATGAAATTCAGGCTAAGGACCTAATCATTTACACTTGACAAGGGCCCAATTAATTTAGTTCAATTTTGGGCACTAAAAATTGGGATGGTTCAACTTCATGCATGAGAAAATCCTGGCATTTATTTTGGTTGAGGGCTTCTTCCAAAGTTCTTAGAAAGAGATTCTTAACTCGATATTACAACTTGGGGTAGAGATCATTAGTGAATACATGAAATAGATTATCATCTACCATATTATGCTCACATTTATTAGACAAGATTATGTCATTTTGGTTTTAAGTTGCTTATAATTGATGAAGTGAACCAAGGTGATGTGGGAGCATCTCAAAACATCTTCATGCTAGACATGGTTAAGTTGGGATTAGTCTTCACTAGGAATGGAAGCTCTAGTCATGCTTGAATTAAAATTAAAATTATTGTATTTTACCTCAAAAATGTTGTCTAAGGAGGAGTAATTGTAATTGTTAAAATTAAAAAGAGTGGATAGGTAAAAGTTAGTTAGAGAAGATCTCCCACATTGGAAGTTTATTAAGTAAATAAAGGGAGATGGTTGAAATCTTTAAACCATAGGTGTTTGTTAGAAAATCCTTTGTTATTAGCATATTGGTTTTATAAAATCTTGTTAGTTTGTCTTGATCCCAAGTTGGGAGTATAAGTGAGAGAGGGGAAACTCTTCAAAAAGAGTATTTTGTAATCATTCATGGGAGAGTTCATGAAAAGAGAGGAATGTAAGAGAGATCACTCAAGAGAGGAAAGTGAGAAAATAATAAGAGGAAAGAGAGAAGGAGGAACTATAATTCAAATAAATATGAATGTAAAGAGAAGAGAAATAGTGAGGGAGGACCACACTCAAGAGGATGTAAGAGTCAAGAGAAAGATATTGGCATGTGAAGACAAGAAGGTATGAAGATGCAATTAAGGATTGAAACCCATAGAGTAGTCATATTGAGCCATGTAATGAATTGTAATTATAATAATTTGGTTAAGAAAGAATTAATTCTGGTCTTAATGTCAATGATATACAATAGTTGTTACCCTTTGTAAAGTTTTGGCCTAGACAGTGAATAAGCCTGTATATGTTTGTGTATTCCTTTGAGAGCTTAAGGAAACAATAAACTCATTATAATATAAATTAAATGTGAGGATTATTTAATAATTGTTTATAGATAAATTTGGGAACCCATGTTAGGTTTTAGAACATTTGAAAATCTCTGAATGTGTAAAGAGTAAAAGATAGGTTATTGACAGAGTATGTAAAATGCATATACAGTCCACTGTCAAAGGAGGTTGGATCTACGTAAAAAATGTTTGAATGGGATGATAAAGACATAGAGTTAAGTATTTTAGGTAGGTCAGATCTAAACAAATATAAACTAAGCTTTTTAAACCTCTAAAACACATTGAGACTCTAAAAACTTTGCCCTCAGCTCTATAGGTGATAGGGATAGATAAGTGCATAGAATTTTGCATGCTTGAATAACTAAATGGATTAATTTTTTTATGAGATCAAGAGGATTAGAATTTTTTTATGTTTTATAAGGTTATATAGTGTTTTTGGAGTGATTGGAAGGTCTGTAGGACTAGAATTTGTTAAGGAAATTCTCAGACCCCTACTAGCTATCATGAAAACACAATCAAAGTCAATTAAATTATTTTGTGTTAAGAATTGACTTGGAAATATTAATGAATTAAATAGTTTATGTAAATTTATGAAGACTGTAATAAATATTTTTGAACCCTTGAAACACTACCAAACACTCCCAGTTTCATTTTGTAAGCTCTTGGCCTGTGTAGGCCCTTAGAAACCCTAGAACTAGGGTTTGACCTCTAAAAAGAGTTTCATATGTTGAAAACCCATGAAAATTAGGAATATTAACCTTAGATATGTTACAAAACTTTTTAAGGTTGTTTAATACCTATGGATTATGGATAATTATGGAAAACATCATTTGAAATTGAGTCTTAGTTGCATGCAAAAGAGAGTAGGGTGATATTGGAAAAGTGATTTTATCCAAAGAAGTGCACCAAAAAAATGATTGATTAATCTATAAAGAGGTAATGGGTATCTAAAAATGTGATTTTTTTGTCTTCTAAGTCATTATAGTGATCAAGACAAGGAGGTTTGCATGAAAGGAGGCCTAATAAGAGCAGGGGTTAAAGAAGGAAGTAATAATCCATACAAAATAAGCCTAGATGAATCTTAGGTATGTTATATAAGGGATTAATGGGTATATATAAGTGTTTTTACATTATTATTTAGATAACCTACATAGAGTTATGGCCAATATATAGAGGAAATAGGGCTATAAGAAGGATATCGCAGCCAACAGGTAAATGAAGAGTTTTAAGTTTTCCAACAAAGGAATGACTGATCTAAATGGGTATTTATAGGTATATTAAAATTTATGGAATACCTCATAGAATTTATATCATGATAATATTACTATCTGATTAAATGTGGGTTCTGTAGTCTATAGAAGATTCCTATATAGAAGATAGTCACCAATAAGAATATTGGTGACCCAACTAGTATCTTGGTCCTGAGAAGAGTAAAGTTCACTAGAGAAGAGACCATAGGAATGAAAAAGGTAACATGAGGTGTAAAAAAGTTAAGGGTTACACCACAAGGTATTCTTAGGGAGAACACTAGTTTGAAACTCTTATACTATGGAGCTAACCATATCTTCCAAGTTAGTGATAGAATGAGTTTTTCATTAATTATACCTATATAAAGTGTCTCCAGATAGGGTTTTAGCTAATATTTGAGTAGAAATAAAGGTATTAAATTTTAACAAATATTTTTATATATTGCCAAAAGATTCTAAATGGAATGTGGGATCAATGGACCTATTATAACTAATGATTGGTGTGATACCTTCTATGTCAATATTGGCAATTTTGGGTATAATAGGTTCATTTGGGATATATTTTATCATTTTATTGACAAGGGGTGGTTGAGGAATGAGGTTACCATGATAATACCTAAGGAGGGTATGGGCACTTGAATTTTTTTCTCCCCATAGAAAATATTGGGGTTAGTTTTGAAGGTGAATGAGATGATTTTACATCTGCATCATTTGATTGGCATCATTGATTTGAAAAGTGTTCATTTGATTGAGAATTTTTAATAAGATTTGATGGGTTTGGGTAGTATTTTTACTAGTTTATGTGTCATGTGAAGCATTAGTATTGGTATTATTGGCTTGGGTTGCACTTCAAGTAGTGGCATGCATGTCAATAGTGGCATGAGAAGCATTGATAGAAAATGAAGCACTAGTAGCATGATTAACATGTGTAAAAAAATATACACTGGTAGAATGATTAGCATTTAAATAAAAATAATCAATATTAGAATGATTAACATTGGTAGCAAATGATGCACTAGTGTTTTGATTGAGGAGGAGGGGCTTTGGAAAACACCCACTAGATGTTGAACCTGCCATGTTAGTGGACATACTTGGCATGGAGGTTGAATAGGTCATAGAATAAGAGGTCAGTTTAGAAAGGATTAAAAATATAAGGGAAAGGTTTAGAATAAAATAAAGTGTCACCCCCAATTATGTGAGGGAATGTAGGAGAGGGTGAAAAAAGTACTTCTATTTGACCACCTATCATTAGGTTATAAATAGTTGAAGGGTCATTTCCTCTATGATGAGTAAATTAATTAATGAAGAAGAGAATTTAATGTGTGTAATTTAATTTAGGATTATATTCTAAGGATAAAATAATATTACAAACTGATGATGATTGAGGAGGAGTTTCATAATTGGTAGTGTGAGTGGTAATGTGCACATTGTTTTCATCTAAAGTGGAAACCATAAGCTATTTTTGAGAAAACCTATTAGGATTGCTAAAGATAATCATGTTTTTTGAATTAAACTTTGTATTATCCTTAATTAATAAATTCATGATGGGAAAAAGAGGCTAAAGAGGTGATGAAAAGACAAAATCATAAAACATGATATAGAGTTGAACTAGTCAATAGTGTACTGTAAACCAAGCAAAAAAACAAAGTAAAAGAGAACATAGTCATACAGATCAACTATGTACTAATGAATATGTAATTGACCAAGAGATAAGAAGACACAATTTAATAGGTCAATTGTGTACTATTTAGATATATAGGCTAAATAGTCTGTAAGAGATTATATCAATAAAAATGATAGTTTTATGAAAAAGAGAAAGGTTTGACAAGATAGGATATAAGAAAATGAATTTAAGCACACAATAAATTAGATCAATGTGATTGATCCAAGTAGAAAAAATAACAAAAACCTTGCACGAATGTTGTCTAATGCACATTTTTCCATACTATGAATAAGGAATCCATAGAGGGGAGGTTAGTATTTTTTTAGTCAATAAAACTAAATCAAAACTAACATAGTAAACACTAACACCTCTAGCATAGACACTAGGGAAGCATAGGTAACAAGAATACAATGAAAACACAACTATAAAAAAAAATCATCATTTTAACTTATTTATATCTCTAAAATGGTTTATTGAAGTGGCTTGCTCAGCTTTGTACATCAATAAATCTTTATCAATGAATATCCATTTGCTCTATCTCTCTTTGGCACCTTGGTTTAGCTAGTTAGATTATCTTGGATTATGAAACTAGCATGATAACACTAATATAAGTTATTATTTCACCTATTTGATAATAATAAATTTACACCAAAAGAGCTTAGAGATCCATAAATAAGGCCTTGTATTTATAGCCTCTAAAGTTAACTCTCACTCGAGGTGAGTTAAGGTTGAGTTTGAACATGGAATGAGTTTAAAACAACCCTAGGTGAGTTGATGTTAACTTCATTTGAATTAAAAAGGTTTCATGTAATTATGATTTTCAATTAATAGGAATGGCTCTCAAATTAGATTTTTTAAGATATTTTGGGAGAGTTTGACAACTCATAAAGGCAATGATGAAAAGGATTAATACTTTGAATTTTTAAATTTCTAGTTTTAGATATTTGTTAATTATAAATGGATAATTTATCTAAACATTTAATATAGTTTATTTATTTTATTCATTTTTATTAACATTTTACCTCTTTTAAGAATTGTTCAAGTGCCCTTTTTAATGGCACCATAGGCCAAACTACTAGTTGTTAGGTTGCAAGGTGACTAGAGATGAATGTGAGAGGTTATTGTTGTATAAGGTATAATACCAATAATAAAGATGCCTAAAAATTAATATAAGAATTAATTAATGATGCATTGATGAAATTGGGACATTAAGTGATTCCTAGGCTTAATTTGTAATGTTTGGTAGAAATCAATCTAAAGTCTGGTCGAAAGCCAGTTGTAGCCAGGATGGAATGTATACAATTTTCCCATATTTGGGAAGGCATTTCAAGCTATAGGAACAATAAAATATTCTCAAATAATTAAAATATATTATATGCCTAATGCCCTAGATGATTATGGATGAGCCTTAGATGACCCCTCGAGGGAATGATCGATAAAGAAGGTTGGTGATCGATCCCTCAAAAGAAGGAAAGTGATGGGGCCCAAAGGTAAAGGGTGTGTGAAATATTAATTTGCCTAAAGGTATTTATAATTAGTATCATATCGATATTCCCCAGTTGGATGGATAAAAGGGATGATTTTCCCAAAGGTAGTTATAATCATCAGTATATCAAGGTAAAAAGATAATGTTTTGTACAAAGGAAATTATAATCATTAGAAAAATGAAAACATGTCATAGTTGGGTAGATAGAGATAATTATTTTCCTAAAGGTAATTATAATCATTATCATCTAGATAGGTCAAAACATAATGATTTTTGAAAAGGTAGTTATAATCATTAGGATGATAGTTTGGGACAATATGGAAAATTGGAAAAGTGGGCTTACAAATTGAATTCATAATCATGAAATAAGAATAAGATAGTATAGAAGAGAATAATTTGGGAAACTAACTAGTATGGAGATGTACATCCTAAATATCAAGGATTAAAATTCATTAGTGATATAATTACTCTATATTTGGGAAATGATTTTGATAGATCGAGAAGTTTCTAGGGGACCAAGGAGAAGTACTATGACAGTATTGCTTATAAGTTTTCTCAGGATGATTTTTTTTAACACGTGATGGTATGTAGCATGGTATAAAAAAACTTGATAACTTAGCCATAATATTCATAAGGATTGACACATGATCTAATAAACAAGTGAAAATAATGCACCAATAATAAAAACCATGATGACAATGTTGATGTATGAATATGAATGGACTTAAGTATAGTACTCAAGGAATAACATAATGGACTTAGATATACTAAGTCAAGGTAAAAGAATGAAAACAAATAAATAGGCAAATTTAAAAATGAATAAAAAGATAAAACATCAATAAAAAAACACAATAAAACACCAAGAACTATAAAAGAAAGACATAACCACAAGAACAAAATGAAACAAACACAAATAATGTTTAATCATAATGTTAGTGAAAAAAAGGAAAGAAAAATTGACACAAGGTTTCCGTAGGCTCTAGGTAAATAATGACACACAATATGATAAACATTTCCCATAGGATATAGGAGACAATAAACTAAACAAATTAAATGGGGGGAATAAAAGAAAAGGAATGGGTAACCAAGTTGACTATAGATGCATGAGGTAAGTAGACATTTCATACATAGTTCCATGGATTTAAGATCCAACATGAACTTCAGGACAAATGTATTTCTCCTAAGATATGGGATAAAATAAAATGGATGATAAGAAAATGTGATTGATGTGTAGTGTAATATAGGATTGGTATCATAAAATGTCGAGATCATAAATTGAATCCTAATAGTCATTAATGTATCAAAGTTAAAGACATAATGCACACAATATGAAATCTCAAAATGGTGAGAGCATAAGGCTTAATGCCAATAAGGATTGGAAAACTAAAGGACAAGTGGTTACTCGTGAAATAGTTAAGAGTCCCAAAATCCTTAAGACAAAGAAGTGGTTGAAGAACAAAAGGTGTAGTCAAGATAATGAGATATGTCCCATGTATCCAACTTATTCCTACATAGTCTATGTGGACCTTAGGCTGATTTATTTATATTAAAAATGGGAGAAAAATACCTAGGTGGTCTAGAAATAAATTAAACAAATAATATGGCCCATCCTAAAAATTTTAATGGATTTATATCTCACTTAGATATTTTAAGACAATTTTCATTATTTTGTTATTTTTAGGATTAGTTAGATCATTTAAAAATGTTTTTGAAATTTTATATGCATCTCAACTTGATCGAGAATGATGAGATATTAAAAAATCTAACTTGTAAAATGGTGAGAGATTTCAAACATTGAATCTCTCACAAAATGGAGAGAGCAGGGCAAAAGGTGATTGAACTAACATCAACACGAATCAAGTGCTACCTACATGGTCCCATTATAACCTCAAGTCATTATAGTTCTACCATATAGTGGAATAATCTCACTAGGTATTAGTAAGTTTGTGAATTTAAGCAAATGACATAGGAATGACAAAGTGTTGTGGAAACACATGGTAAAATTGTTGTTCCTAGTTTACCCATATGTGATTATAAATAGGTAAAAATGACATAGTTAATGATACTAATTTTCACAAAGGTTGTTATAATTAGTATCATAGAGTGGGGCACTTATTTTTGCAAAGGCATTTATAATGAGTAACGCTAGTAATGAAATGAAATAACAATTGAAGGATGCAACTGCCAAACCATTCTCATAATAGTCCAAGATACTACCTCTATTTAATATACTAAATCAATTATTTAAACTTGATTTGAATCCTCTCATTGAAGGTGTCAAAGAACTAATGCAATGGAACCAAGCAAAAAGGGGTGGGGAGGGAGGGTAAAAACAACTTTGGACAATAGAGAAGGTATGGTATAATGGTATATGGTATGGGAAAAAATATGACTATATGATAAAACATAAATGTGCCTCATAGATAATATTTTAGGTCTATCAAGATAAATAATGCTTAAGGTTTATTATGTTCATCGACTCATCAAGTTAATCTTTGTCTAGTGTAGTGAGCCTATATACTTAAGAGCCATAATTAATGACATATGTGCCTATCCAATTGGGTTTGAACTTTCCCTTCTTCTTCTCAATTATGTTTGTGTTATTTGAGAATAAGATCATCAAGATTGAACTCTCTATGTTTTACCCACTGGTTATGATAGCCATTAAGTCTATTTTGGTATACTTGAAGGCTGTTAATAGTGGCCATGAATTTTTCATCAAGTCACTCTATATCTTTTAAGTGAATTAATTTGTATTCTTCATCATCTAAGACATGTTTCAATTAAATACTTAGAGAAGGTAATTTTACCTTGATGGGAAGAATGGACTCAGTGCCATAGATTAGCGAATATGTTGTGGCTCTAGTTGGAATATGGTTATTAGTACAGTATGCCGAGAGGGCACAAAATATTTAGAGGTTCCAATTGTAGCCAATATCATTGATAATATTTTTAAGGATATTGATAATGGTTTTATTGGATGCCTCTACTTGGCCATTACCTTATGGGTAATATGTAGTATAAAAATATTGGGTTATATTATACTCAACACAAAGCATTTTGACATCCTTGTTTTAAAATGATCCACTATTATTAGATACAATGTTAGATGGGATACTATAATTGCAAATAAGATTATTGAGGATAAACTTGGAAATTTGATTTCAAGTCATATAAGGGAGGGATATAACTTTAACCCATTTAGTGAAATATTCAGTGGTAGTAAGGATGTGTTTATGGCCATAAAATGAGGTAGGGTTAATCTTCTCAATGAGATAGAGTCCCGATGTTACAAATGACCATGGTATAAGAATTAGTTTTAGAGTTTTAACCAATGCATGAATAAAATTGGCATGATTTTGACATTTGTCACACATTTTGACATAAACATCTACAATTACTTTCATAGTTGGCCAATAGTAACCAATATGTAGAATCGTTTTGGCTAAGGCAGACATGTTGGTGTGGTTCCACATACTCCTTTGTTAACTTACCATAATGTTAATATGTTTATATAAATTTTAAAAAATGAAGAAAAGTTCCATCAAATCTACGGTGGTAAAGGGTTGGGCCAAGTAAGGTATATCATGAGTCTTGGAGGGTAAAGGATTTTTATTATTTACATGAAAGGTCTGGTGGCATGATATGGTCATGAAGGTAGTTAAAGAGGTCTAATTACAAAATAGAGTTGGGAAAAATAATATCATAGATCATTACAATGATTAAAGGTTAATGAGAAGGTGATATAATATTTTTGATGAATAATTGATATTATTTTTCCTTATCAATGTGGTGGATAAAAGAGCCAATAGTAGATATGACATGCATTATCTTGTTATTAGCTTGAGGTCTATGTTAAAACTATATGTCAATAATCTATTGTTTGAGAACATCAATCATGGCCTTTTATGGGACCAATTTGTCATATTTGGTATGAAATCAGTTTATAACTTGATTGATGATTAACTGAGAATCACCATAAACCATGAGATGTTGAATATTTTATTTTACTTCTTGATGAAGACCTATAACAAGTGCTTCATATTCAGACATGTTGTTAGTACATGGAAAGATAATATTGAATTATTTAGGGATAATATCCCCCTATGGTGTAATAAACAATAGGCCTACCCCTTATCCATAAAAATAAATACTCCAGTATTATTCTGGAGGCAATGTTTCTATGATGTTCATGATGGACTCATCTGGGAATTGAAAAAGTGAGTGGTTTGGTATCTATAAGGGGAGCTTCAATAATCTAATATATAAGTACTTGTTCCTTTATATCTTTCTATTTGAAATATTATATCATGAACTTGATAAAAAACATGAGCCATTTAGCGATGTGACCTTGTAAAGTTGTCTTGGATAGTATATACTTGAGTAGATCTACTTTGGAAATAACTATGGTATTGTTGTTAAGCATGTAATGCCACAAATTCTAGGATATAAAGACCATAGATAAATAATTTGTTTCTATTAGTGTATATTTGTGTTAATATACTACCAATGTATGACTTAGATAGTACACATCATGTTCTTTTCCATTGTCATCATGCTAGGATAGAAGTGTCCCCAGGGCCTTGTCTATGGTAGATAGATATAGTAAAAATGGCTTTCCTAGAATTGGAAATAAAAAAATAGGTGGATTGGAAATATATTACTATAAATACTAAAATTATTTTTGACATTATTCATCCCAATGAAAATTGATACCCTTCTTTAGTGTGTAAATATATGGCATTTGTTAGCTAATTGTGAGATGAAATATCAAATAGACTAGATCTTGCTCTATAAAATGCATTGTTATTTTAAATTAGAAGGTGGTGTCATATTATTAATTAATTATAATTTAGTAGGATTAACTTCAATGCCTCAGTGAGAGATGATGAATCCTAAAAAATTTCCTAAAGTGACACAAAAATGTACTTGGGATTCAATTTGACCTTTTATTCATGAAGCCTCTTAAATATTCTTCATAGTGTGGCTACATGATCAACATGGGTATTTGAATTACCCAATATATTTTTGACATAATTTTTAAAAATTTCATGCATCATATCATGAAATATTCTATTCATGCCTCTTTGGTATGCAGCCCCAACATTCTTGAGGCTGAATGACATAACCTGATAACAAAACATTCCCCATAGAGGGTGAGTGTTGTCTTGTATTAGCCTTATGGTGTGAGCCTAATCTAATTTTACCCTAAAAAATAGTTGATAAGTGAAAGCATCTCATACCCAACTATGGTATCAATATCATATCGATATTTAGTAAAGGAAAGTCATCCTTAAGGTATGCCTTATTTATATCTCTAAAATCAATAAATTTTTTGATTCCTTCTAGCTTCTAGCTAATATGCATAACATTTGAGATCCACTCTTAATAGTCGATTGGGTAGTTTTATCTCAATTAATTTTTTTTTCAAATCTTTCTTTATTATTATAATCAATATGAGGATGCATTTTGTGTAATTTTTTCTTTACAATTTTGGCATTAAGATGTAAAATAAGGTGGTGTACAACTAAGGTAGGGTCCAAACCTAAAATGTCTAAATAGGACCAAGCAAATATGCTAACAAATTCCCTTACAATGGATGTAAAAACTTAAGGTTTTTTGTTAGTGAGGGACATGACTAATTTGAACCCCTTTGGGTCATATAGAGTCCCGATGTCAACTTCTATAGTATCTTTTATAAAGAGAGTTGATGAATCTTCTAGAATGGTTGTCAATGATGTGAATTGGCCTATAACTATAAAGCCCTCTGGTTGGAATAATTCTTCAAGTTCTCTTAAATAATATGAATTTTAATCATCTAATGGTAGGGATGTCCAAATTAAAAATACTATAGGAAATTCTTAGGCAATTCAATAAAAGGCATGTTGTTCTGTTGAACTAATCTTGGACCCAAAAGCAAGTTCATCATTAGTGGTATCCTAATATTAATTAAAGGAAAGGTGAACACCCCCATCTAATGGCTCCTAAAATAGGTTTTCACCAAAAGGCTAAAATTTCTCTTTACTTTTTCTTTTGTCCAAAAGTGCCTCAAAGAGGTTTTCACTCTAGGACCTCAATATTTTATTCTTTTATTTTTGGCTAAGTGTGTTCACCCATTCTCCAAAATAGGCTATAAGATATATTTTGATAGAGAACCCTTATTTTTAGTCTCCTAATGGAACATTGTATCTTAGGCCTATAAAATCACAAAAGGCCTCATCATTCTCAAACTAGTCTAAAGGCACTATGGATTCTTGTTGGTCCCAAGCTAGAAGTTGACAGTGATAAAGAGGAAGTGGGTTACGTCATATTACTAAGGTAATGTTAAAAATGGTATGGGTGTCAAACATGTAGGTATTGACAAGGTATTCATAAATTCTATGATCAGACTCTACTTTGTTGTTGTCATCATAGTCACTAGACATTGGCATTAGAGCATGAATAAGATATGTGGGGTCACCCTTAGGAAGTTTGTACAGAGTTATAGAAATTAGTTATAGATTTAATTTCTAATTTGGCCCAGGGTATCCACTTTCATAGGCTTGGTTGTCCATGATCCTATTAGGGATGGGAAAATTTTCATTTTTTAACATTCAGCTAACTTGTTGTTGTAAAACCAAAATGGGTCCTCTATTTTACTAGTGGTTGGTGTAACAATAATAAGAGTTAGAATATGAAGTTTACCTTTTCCTTTTCATTGCCATTTAATGTAAATTTTCCTAAATTTAGTTATTTTATAGGACTCGGGGTTATTTGGAAGTTTATAAATGTGGAATGTGTTATGCGTTCAATACTCTCCTAGGCCATTGGTTGAGATGGTAAAATGATTAGACATTTCAAGAGGAGTCACTTTTGAAGATGAGTCAAGGCTATTTGGGTCCATAAAATTGGCTTCTAATAATTCAAAAAATATTTATTTATGTTTGTCCTTTTTGGGAATTATATCTAGGCCAAAGTGGTAGTTTCAACTTTTGTACTTAGTCTCCAAACGTTTATAATGTTCATAGGGCTATAAGTCTCCATTAATAATGACCTCCATGCCTGAGAGAGAGAACTTAAGACACTAGTGAAACATTAATGGGATTGCATAAATTTCATGTATCTAAGGTCTACCTAAGAGCAAATTATAATATAGGTTAAGGTCCAACACATGGAAAAGTGTGTCATGTGTCAAGGGCCCAATGATCACTGACAAGATTATGGTGCCTTATGATTCCTGTTCTTCATTTTCATAGGATTTGATGGTAATTATTTCTATCTAGAGATCAGTTTTTGTATATCTGAGATGTTTGATGAGATTTAAAGACAATATCCAGGCCTGATCCATCATCTATGAGGACATGCTTGAAGTTATATCACATGATGACAAATTTAATGTACATGGTATTGTTATGGAGAGGGCCAATATATGACATATCACTTTGGTTTAAGATCAACTATTGGCCTGGGTCTAGATGTCCAAATAGAACTTGAAATTTGTTTGGTATTATGTCATTAAGAGCTTGGGATTGGCCTGAGAGCTATGTTAGAATGTTTTTATTGATAGTAGATGTATGCAACAAATCAAAAGATGGAGATTTGTATAGGTATCTTATGGATTTGTTCCATAATATCATATGGTATTTCCTTAAAAATGGTATATGGTTTATTTCTATCCAACACAATGGTTTTGATTGGTTTGTTTGGAGGAGGTTATGGGCATAAAATAGTAATTTTAGACCTCCAAATTATGATTACACAATCAGGATTGGGTATAATACCATTATAATGTGATGATGATTGAGATGGGCCAAATAGGATTATTGACCACTTTTTATCCTTAAACCTAGAAAGGTGTCAACATGAGTATTGAGATCTTTGGTCCATCATGAAAACCTCATAGTTTTCATGTCTCTTAAGGAATTAGGGAAAACTCAAAAGAATTTTCATTGACTATCAAGTGAAGGGGGTAGGTGTCAATGTCTCATCATTGTCATGTTTATATTTAGATGTATTTGAAAAGTATATTAATGGTGTTGAGTAGGTTTGGATGTCTTTGAAAATTGAATGAAGTGGTCTTATGATCTAGAGTACCTTATATGAAGATGGTTGAAGATGTTAGATAATGACTCACCATGAGCTTTTCCAAATATTTTAAATATATGTAAATTATGGTGGACTATATGCCTTTAAAGGGTGATGAAGGTACATAAAATCATCATGGATAACTTTTAATAAGGCTATAAGGTAATCTTATGACATTTATTAACAATCTTATTTTGAGACTATATGTATGTTGTCTAAAAGAAAGGTTTTCTTCTTAAAATGGAAAAATTTGACATCAAAATCCCACTAAATTATTAATAACATCTTTAAATCACCCTTATGGTCCTTATATTACTTTATACAAATGGTTCATGCTTTTAAATTGTCTCTTCTATGAGTCTATAAGGTTATTTTTCCATCAAACAAGCTCACACATGTGAAAACATATTCATTTTTGATTCCTAGAACATGTTACTTACTTTGGGATGAATTTTGACCCACATTTTCCTTCATGTTTCCATAAAATGGTGATTTAGAACTAAAACAAGAGGAAATGAAGGATAATTTGTAGGATTTAATAATGTTTTTAGGTGGTATGGATCTGTACTATATGGATTTGCTTAGGAGATGTTTTGAAGATGTAAGAAGGTCTTTTTATAGGAATAAGGTGAAGAGATTATAATGTTTTAAGGATTGAGAATATAAAAATTTGCGTGTTTTCCTTAATCAGTTCATTGACAAATATCAAGAGCACCTCAAGTTTGTGATTAGTTTGTACAATAGAGAGAGAAACAAGATTCAATATCTTGATAAAAGAAAGTAGAATTTATGATCTTTTAGCCATGGGTATTGGTTATTGATTTAGTATTCCCAACCTTATGAATATATGCTAAGAAATTCAAGCTTCTGGTGACCATTCACATCTCCATAAGGTAAGAGAAGTGGTATGGTTTTGTGGAGTTTTTGACTATTTTGACCAAACTATTATTTGTTCCTAATTCTTTAGGTCTTGAAGAGACTTTTCATGGCTTCCCAAACATTTTGATCCACATATGTGAGTATATAGAGCTAAATAAGACATAAACTACCAAATTTTTAGCCTGTAGGCAAGGATGAAGATAGTGTATGATTTAATGGTTGATTCAAAGTTGTCAAAACATAATAGGATGCTATGTGAGATGTTTCATTCTTGATCATGTGTCTTTATTTTAGGTTTCTCAAAGTTTCCTCAAGGTTTCATAGCCTGTCAACCATCAATCTACCCTTAACACCTTCACACTCTCATTTAGCATATGTTAAGGTAATTTAGAATATGTTAAGGTAATTTGGAGAATCTTATGTTCCTCTTTTCACTATGTATGTTTCATAAAGAACCTCCAAAATTCTATATCATATTAGGGCATATGCTTATGCTTGCTTAGGATCCTTCAAGACTATCTTGATAGTGGATTCATGTTTCATTTCACTCCCTCATGTTTCACTCCATTTATATAGCTTTATCACTACTATTCAACCATTATTATAATCTTATCACTCCATCTTCATTATCCCATATATCCATTATCATAATATCACTAATACCTATCTACATCCACATCATGAATCCACTATTCTGGTAAGAGAAAGGGTGTCAAGGATAATTATGGTCATGAAGGTTTGTTTTATAGTCTTTATCCATGCTAAAATAGCCAATCTTCACCTACAACTAAGGTGAAAACATAGTCAAGAATACTTCATGGAAAGTGGTGTATGGTGGGAGTTAGAAGAATGTTTTAATGAAAGTATTTTGAACTAGTTCCTAGGTTATTTTTAGGTGATGTTCATAAGTTATGTTAATGACATTATTAAGGTATTTAAGCATCTAAATTCCACCTCTATCAATACAAGACCAGAACATCCACCTATAGTTGTCATAAAGATACACAGTCAGTATGAACATCAACTCAACAAAGGTGCATAGATGAGAGTTAGATAAGATGAATAAAAGGTTCTTGATCCATATTTAGAACTTAATATAAGATAAATAGGCAAAGTAAATAATCATTTAAAATTGTAGTCAAAGACTTAACTACATCTATAGGATGCCTTCTCATACACACAAGCCCATTTGTAGTTTGGTCCATTTTCAATCTAAGTTGGGAAGGTAGAGAAGATTTTGAAGGCATTGAAACTTAACTAAAAAATTTAACAATTTATTGGACCTAATGAAGGGTTAGAATATTAATGTGAGGTTTTAGACAAAATACACATTTCTAGGTACCATAATAATCACCTATAATCATGTAACACAAGGTGCAGACTAAAGGTGTAATATAGTGAAGAATAGAGGTGTTTGAAAGTGTTTAGAGCATATTGAAGTTTCTAATAGGTTAAAAAGAATTATAAATGATAATAGTATAGTATAGTAATCATCAAATCTCCTCAACATAGTTAGGTGACTCCTTAAGGGCATACACAGGTTGTAAACTCAAGATAGGTAGTTAAACCTAGAGGGATGGAAAAATATGAGATAATGAACACAAAGGTATATATTAGATAGGAAATATATTCAATTAAATCATTTTGGGACCAAAGAATATGGTGTGGAGGATTGTAAAGGAAGATTCAAATCCTCATACACACATAGTCATACACACACAATCAATGCAAATAGCCAGTTTTAAGGAGTTTTATAGTTTTAAAGCCTTTATAGGTGTATTTCACCCTTAAGAATTCATAAAAAAATATAATTATTAATGAATTTAGATATACATGCTATCCTAAATATTATACAATCAATGGAAATATTCACTATTTTGTCTCAAACATACCTAAGTCAGTAATGGAACCAAGTGGACTATTTAGAGGATTGTAGATAAGAAATGAGGTTTAGGATTAATGTATATGTTTTTGAGGTAATAAAAATTTATGTTAAGTATTAATACACCCCATGGGATTGATCAAACTTATATTTCAAATTAATTTTCCCTTGAGGGCTAGAAGATAGAGACATACCTTAAGCCTGGTAAGGGACCCTACCACCATGTTGAGACATATACAGGTCTTATTTTCATATTGATGGTCATATAAATAATGTGGATAGTCAATAAAATCCTAAGATAAGTGCATGGATGAGGGAAATACAATAAACTTGTCATTTTGGTTGTTAAACCTTTCATTTGCTTGTATAATCTAGATAGTAGTTTGAAGCACATTTCCATACGTTCATATATTAACACATATTTTGCATGCGAAATCGATCTAGTCAATGAAATTTAAGGGGTCAATGTACTTAAAATATATGAAAATATTTTTTTATTTGGGGATATGTACTCTATGAATCATTTCTAAGAGTCCTAGACCTCCAAAACCCTTGTTATAACTCAAAAAGGTACCTAATGAAGGAAAGATTATTCAAAATGCATCTAGATGAAGTGTTTGAGACATTAATTGATGTTTATATTATTTATAACTCTCTTAATCATCACAAAAACCTATTGGTTGGCACGTGCAGATGTCATATTATACAGACTAGGCCTAAGAAGGATAATTTAAGCCTATGAACAAGGAAATGAAGGGGTTTTGCACATATAATGAACTTAAAGGAAGATAATGGGTCATAAAGTCCTTAAATAACCTTATGATAAGCATATATAGGGGCTCTATGATTAGTTCTATAGGTAGATAGACTTGTGTGTTCAGATAAGAGATTATATGCATGCAAATAAAGGACAAATGACTCATTCAAACTAACGCCACTACTCCAAGAGACTTCAAGGATATTATTCATGTTGGATATAGTGTATGAGAGATTTATAACTCATAGTGAAGTAAAAAATATAATAATATTGCATATACATATGTTAATATGTTAAACTCCTTAAATAATGTCATCTATAAAGGGAAGCAGAGGGTAAGATGATGTCATAAGGACACCTCCAGTATTCATGAATAAGATTATCAAGTATTTATAGGGATGTATGTCAAATATGAGATGTAAGAGATATACTATAGTTTGTTCTTTGGACCTTAAGACACCTAAAACTACTCAGAATGCATGTTTCTTCCTTGAGAGGTAACTTCACATGCTCACTACCATATGGAGCTTCTACATGGGAGGATGGTCACTTTGGGAGAGGTGGAGAAATTATTATACTAGTGTTTTGTGTAATTGGTTCAGAGACTTAATGCCTAAACTTTATGAATAATTATTAAGAGTCATGAGCACTCTTAAACCTCTCTAAAACCTTAGTTAAGACCCAACTAGGAATATTTGAGTGACTAGGAATTAAAGAAGATTGAAATCACATACTAAGCACCTAAATCATCTAGTACACTTAGAGATGGTCATGATGATAGTACTTTTTTGTACATATGGTATATAGACCTATCAAAAATATTATTTTTTTAGAAAAAAAGATTAGAAATAGAGGTATAAGGTAGTTTAATAAGTTTAAAATCATTGAAAATGTTTGTATGATAATGGTTTTACTTTCTCAAGCTATTATATGTCCAAAAACATGCATAAAAATGCCTCTACAACTATTTTCTAATTAGCCAGTCTACAAGGCTAGTCCAAATGGCCTAATTGATCAAATAGGACTAAGTTATAGATGAAGGAGATAATGGGCATATAAAGACTATTTTTAGAGTTAATTTAATATATATAGAAATCCATAATTACCCATTAAATCAAGAATGTTCTATATTTATGAGTATTCATGAAGGTTTTTTGGTGGTTATATGGATCTAATAAACATACAAGAAGAGGTAGTCAATTGATGGTTTATGAAAGTTGGTTGTTTATGAATATTCAATGTTTTTAACAAATAAAATAAAGGTAATTAAATTAATATGGAATGCATAGACCTTTCATGGGTCAAAAGTTACTAAAAATAGGATTTAACCATCATAAGAACACTCTTTGAAGGCACTTCAATGCATGGAAGGTTGTTGAAACTATCATGTGGTAATAGATATGGGCTTTTGACTTCCTCAAGAACATCTACACCACTCTTCCTCTTTATCTCTTCATGTACTTCTATTTATTAAGTTTGGAAGGCCTAATTTGGCATCCTTCAAGCTGGTATAATAAAAGATCTACTAAAATTGTATTTACACCTTGAATTAATAATAAAAGATTATTATAGACTTCATTATTATTAATGTGTATCTTGATTATTGACTTGTAAAAATTATGATATTCATCTTCCTTTACAGGTCCTCTCCTTCACCTAATTCTATTATTTCCATCATCTAAAGGTCTTATGAAGTGTTAAGAGATAGAAATTATATTAAAGAGTGAGTTAGTTTATAGTATCTTATATAGACCTCCATCCTTTTACCTTCAAGTTACAGGCCTTTTATCTAAACCTCCATATAAAATACTCATTTTTAGGACTATTTTAATTAATTCTAGTTGATAATCTATTTCCATTTGACTCACAAGTGTGATTAATGACAAGGTTAAGAGAGGATCATTGAAGAATTGGTTCATCACCATCCATAGTATATATTTTCATTTTAAGTTGTCATTCTAATTTTTTTCACCACAAAACAAATAGGTTCTATAAGAATGATTCAAATTTGATATAACAAGGGAAATAACCCCATAATCTAGACGTTTGGTCTAGCTATTGGTAACCCATCACTTATAGACCAATCCAATGTTAGTCCAAGTTTGAAGAAGTGAATAATCTACTTTATAGGGTATAACTTGGGTTTCTAATAGTTTTGGCATGCCTAGCAGGGCTGCTCATTCAAGGGATTTGGATCATACATTTATATATTTGAGTACATAAACAAGATTCAATTTTTTTAGAGGCATATTTCTTAACATTTCATGCCAAGAGTGGATACAAAATATTACTCAAAAGGTAAGGACATTGAATTTATTGAGTTGTATTTAGATACAGTTAAGAAAAATAAATATTATAAGTCTAATCCAAATATTTTACCTCCTAATTCTCCTAATTTTTCCCAAAAAACTACTTTTATCCAAACAAATACTACTGTAAATTCCACACTTCAAATGGTTATTCCTAAGAGACAAGCTTTTATGCCTTTTAATGGTGGAATCCCCTGAAACCTCAATTAGTGTGATGACATACCTACTACTACTACCATAAAGATCCTTCCTTATTTCATAGGAGAGAAATCAATTACCCCTGTTGAGCATATAGTAGACATAACCAATCTAGGTTTAGTGCATAATATAACCTAGGAGAATGTGGCTATGATATTTTTGTCAACTTCCTTCAAAGGTAAGGCACTGTAATGGTATAAGGGTTTAACACTTTCATCTATAAACACATGGGATGAGTTTGGAGAGATCTTATGTAAACCTTTTGAAGATAAGTGTGATCATATTTCCTTAGTGTAATAACTTACTATAATCAAGATAAAACCCTAGGAGTTCATGGTAGACTTCAACTATAAGTTTCAAAAAACCTGGGATAGGATCCCTAAAATTTTCAAACCCACCCCTAACTATGCATTCTTTTATTACTTGAAAGCTTTAAATTATGATGTGGCATTTATGATATAATCAATGGGGGGAAGCACCTTACCAAAAGCCTATGAAGTAGTCATAAAGGCTAAGAATTGCATAATCCAAGTACGTAAACTCACCCCTCAACCACCCAGCCTTTCTACCTAAATATTCATCCCTTGTGCCTACCATTGCTCCATTACCAACCCTAACTAATCTTGATCAAATAGATGGTAACTAAGTGAATAGATTGGGTAAGATAGTGGGGATGCTTAAGGACTAAAATAATAAGTTAGTGGCTTTGAAAAGTCAAGAAATTCCACTTCATATCCCTTATCAAGCACCTTACCAAACTCCTAACCAATACTATCAGTATAACATGCCTCCTTATCAACCTAATCAATAGGGTCAAGGGAAGATTGCATAAGCAAGACCATATAATACTTATAATCCCAATGATACTAGTAGTTATATATCTTTGTTTCTAACTCATAACAATTATGTTCAAGAAGGTCAATGATATAATCAATGGAAGGAATCAAATAATATGGTAATAGATCCATGTGGGGAGGTGAGTCAACAATCTTTCATGTAATAAGCTCTTATTATTACACCACATAATAATTTACTACCTTCAAAACATAATGTAGCTTCTCTACCACATGGAGACACTCCTATCATGATTCAAGCTAAGGTACCAAGTCAACAAGGAGAAAGTGGGATCAAAACACCTTTTGAAACTACTTTTGCCAATTTCGAAGAAGGTGAAAACCCTTTTGATCAAGTGACAACTAAACAAGGTTAGAATATAATAAATGTGGAAAACTTAGTTATAGATCACACAAAGGCTAAAATAAGGGTAGTTGATGATGGTTTGGGTTTTGAAAAGGTAGATACTATACCTTCTCAACAACCTCAAAAAATACCACTCAATATACAACTCAAAATTCAACATCAACTCAACTAATTCAAGATGGTAAGGGGCATAATTATAATGGTCTTTTCATACCACATTTTACACAATATTTAGGCAAAACTTATGCTCCAAAGTTATAGTCCAAGGTATCCAATCATCCTCTTATCATTGTTGATCAAATGAATAAGGTCCATGTCTCTATTCCTATCTGAGACACATTTCTTATTTTGGGACAAAAGGATATCCTATAAGAAGAGATCTCCAAGCTTCATCTTTTAAATAAAAAAGAATAAAAGGTACGTGTTGTCCTTACAAATTATATTCAACCTCTTGAGTCTCACACACCAATTGTAGTTAAACCATCCCCTTTCTATATTTCAATTATCATAGGTGATTGCCTTGTATATAATTACATGATTGATAGTGGGGCTAATACCTCTGCCATACATAAATCCATAGCTAATAATTTGTGAATTAAATATAAGCCTCATGAGAAGGGATTTTTATAGTTATGTGGGTATCTTACTAATATTTTAGGTATCCTTAGGGACCTTAAGGTCATTTTGGTTGATTGTCCTAGTTTTACTCTCTCAAGATGTGATAGTAGTTGATCTCCCCCCTTACTTTGCTTTATGATTTTATAGGGATTTCACTACCAAAATATGGGTATCTCTCTTCTAATTGGTCCTACATGAATTTTAGAAATAGGTATAAGATAAAGGTTACCATAAGGTCTAAACCTATATCTAGGTTTCATTTAGAACCTTATATGCCCAACTTATCAAATGTTAATTACACTATTTCAGAGGAGGATAAACACTTCAATAACCAAGAACCTTTTGAACCACTTGAATGTATAAAAAACCTAACCTATTCCTTGCTAAATGGGAAGATGATAATCATGGTTATTATCCTTATAAAATCATTGAACAATCAAGTTTGGGTGTTTAATGCATGCATGAAGAAGGTTCCATAATACCAAGTCTCACTAACACTACATAAGATCATGGAGTTTGGAATCTAGTTTTTGATGGGTCTAGATCAAAGAATGGGAGTGGGGTAGGTGTTATGATTATGTTTCCTCTCAATAAAAGGTACTATTATTATATAATATTCCAATTTAGTGGCACCTCTAATACTTCAAAATATGAGGCCCTCATTCATTATCTAGAATGGGTAAGGAAGAGAGGCATTAAAATTCTGCAAGTTAAGGGAGATAATGAATTAGAAGTGAAAAAAGTAAGAGGTTTGAGTGAATCTAATATTCCAATATTGAAGGCCTATAAACATAGGATTTGGGACCTCATAGAGGAATTATAGGCTTATTCCATTCTCTCCATTTTTAGAGAAGCCAATCAACATGTAGATCAGTTAGCTACTATTAGATCACAATATGATATAGTTGATGGGCTCAAGAACACCAAGGAAGAGTCCCAAATTAAAGTGGTACATAGGCACTTAGTCCTTGATAATGAGGTAAGTTTGCAAGTATTTGATAGTGATAGACAAATTGCTTGTTTCCTATAACATGAAGTATAATTTTGTTCAAAGAACTAGGATAAGTTGTAACATCAATTTGGGGACTAGATAGTCCAATTTAAGTCAAATAAGTTACCTAAGGGATTGGTAACTTGGAAATAATATTTAATGATGATTAATATCTAAGGAAAGATAAGGTAATCATCTTCACTAAAAAGGAACATTATGAATAAATTTCCATATTTGAAGATAAACTACTCATTTTAGGAAAAGTAAATACCAAGGAAGAGAGGGAAGCCTATATAGCATTATGAAAATAATTTATATGTGTTTTTTCCATGGAAAAATAATGACTTAAATGGGTTTGATCATAGGTTGGCTCAACATAACATATAGCTAGAAGAAAATGCCAAAATTGTGAGGCAAAAGCAAAGACCAATCAACCCCAAGATTGAGAGGCTTATGAGGAAAGAACTAAGAAAGCTTATTGAGTCCAACATAATATTTTACATAAAACATTCTACATGGGTGGAAAATAAAGTACCTGTGAGGAAAGAGAATGGGGATATAAGGTTGTGTGTCGATTTTAAAGATCTACATAGGGTGTCATTGATAGTTCACTACCCTCTTCCATCTATGGATCAAAGTTTACAAAGAGCTTGAAGTTTGTAGAGGTTTTACGTACTTGATGGATACTCAAGGTATAATCATATATTAGTGAAGGATCAAGATAAATATAATACTACATTCACAACTAAGTGGGGTACTTATGCATACAATAAAATGCCTTCTAGACTTTCCAATGCTAGAACTACCTTCCAAAGGGCAATAGATGTGGCTTTCCAAGAGATTATAAATGATGTGATACTAATTTATCTTGATGATATTATTTTGTTTTATAAATATCCTAAGAATAATTTGACACATTTTATATTGGTGTTTGATTGGTGTAGATAGTTTGGGGTCTTTTTGAACCCTAAAACATGCATCTTTGCAATGCATAATGGAAGGCTTCTAGGACATGTTTCAAAGGGTGGAATTTTTATTGATCCTCAAAAAATAGAGGAAATCCTTTATTTGTATTTTACCAAACACAATAAGGGATTGAAAATTTCATTGGGTAAAATCAACTTTATTAGGAGGTTCATACCTAGATTTGTAGAATTGGTGAGGCCATTAACTCACATGCTCAAGAAACATCAAGAGTTGTCATGGAGAAAAAAAGGTAAAATAATTTTTATGGCCATTAAATAGGCTATTAGTCAAGATCCCACCCTTATCAACCCTAATTTTATAAAATATTTCTTCATGTATGCCTTCTCCACATATGATAAAATTTATACCATGCTCATGCAACAAAATAGTGAAGGATTATAGTAACCTAATATCTTTTTTTCTCAAGCATTGGAAGGGTATGAGGAGAAATATACATTGGTTGAAAATCATGTCCTTTAAATAATAATGGGCCTAATGAATTTTAGACATATGGTCTCTAATAATAATATGTTTTTGATGGTGGTTCACCCTAGCATAAAATATTTTATTCTTAATAGGGACCTAAGTGAAAAGAAGGTTGGTTGGGTGATCAAATGCATGTAATATGACATAGAAATGAAGGTTACAAATTTGATCAAATATAGGGGAATTTTTTATCATCATAAATTAGATGTTAAATAAGATAAGGAAGTGGTCTTGGTAGTTCAAGATAGTCAACATGCAACTATAACTATCTCTTCTTCTAGCTAGACACAAGACATAGGAAAACTACTCCAAATGGTAGAATGTCCTATAGGCTTAGATGGAGAAAAGATGAGACATTTCAGGCTTAAATATATCCTTTAAATATTTATTCATGGGTTATTATTCAAGATATACATTGGTGGTATGTTTTTGAGATGTGTAAAAACTAGTCAAGTGGACAAGTTGTTAGAACAATTCCATGATGGGCTTATAGGAGGTCATTTTGTAGCCAAGACTACAACATCAAAGATTATAATATTGGGCTATTTCTAGTGTAGTTTATTCAAGGACTCACATTCTTGGGTTATAATATGTCCCAAATTTGCAATGTTTATCAGTAAATAAAGACTAGCTATAATGCCTTTGAAACCTATTCATGTTGAGTAGCTCTTCATGCAATGGGGCTTATAATTCATAGGCATGATTCATACCCATAAAATAGTAGGAATAATTGGGTTTTTATAGCCACTAATTACCTTATCATATTGTTGGAAGTAGCTACACTCAAGGAAGTAAATTAGAACTCAGTTTTAGAGTTCTATGATAGCCTAGTGACTAGGTTTGGGGTCCCTTCCAACATTATATCAGACAATGCTTTCGATTTAAATGGTGAAAAAGTGTGTGGGTGGGCCATTTATCATGGTATTTATCTAAAATATTCATCCAATTACTATCCTTATTATAATGGACTAGTAGAGTCCACTAATAAAAATCTGATTAGGATCATTATGAGGATAATGGAGGATAGTCAAAGAGGATGGCATACCAAGTTAAAGACTACCTTGTGGGAAAATATAATTAATATAAAGAACGATATTGGTCACTCTCCTTATCTCTTAGTTTATTATAAATAAATTTAATCATATAAAATGAAAAATTAGATGACTTAGGCATGTCTAATAGAACCCAAACTATAGGTCCTCTTTCTTGCTCACTCAACCCTTCTCAGCTAGACTTTCATTGATACCCAATCACCCATAGCTTCACATAATTATATTTTAAGACCCAAGTAGCCTTCTTAGAGATATATCCATACCCCTAAGGCTCATCCTCCTAGGAATATAGTGCCTAATTTGGATAGGAGTATCAAAATTCAAGGGTGTCCTATTTCTGGTGCTATTGTCCAAGTTCATTTTCACCTCTAAGGATCATGTTTTCTTGATTCCTTATTTTTTCCCTTATCAGCCTAATATAGGTTCATCTAACCTAGGATAATTAATTTCCCTATAAAATGCCATTCAATGTCCATTTATAAGGGTTGGCACTCCTTCATAGGAAAAGAGCAAGAATATAAGTAAGTACACTAAAAAACTATTCCCTATTCTCTGCATACATCCTTCCAAGACAAATTCAAGCCTATTAAACCACTCATACCAATCCCTAGTCATCTAAAGTACATTCTAGTTTCAAATTATAGTTTCCATACATCACATAATTACACCAATCACTTCAAATGGGAGAACTACATTATCTTGATCCCTCTTCAAAGTATTGGTATGTAGGCAGCATGCCCACACATGGGGTGTGAAGTGCATCTAGCATATCCTTTACAAACTAACCCCTTATCTATTTCTAAAGTCTTCTATTCATGTTTAAGTACCAAGAGATCTTAAGGGTTTTGAATATTAAATCAGACACACATTGATCTCCACATAGAATTAGGATTCAATATTTCATTACTAGGGTGTTATGGACCTACTAAACAAAACCTAAAAAAGCTAGGTCACCAAGATAATAGTGTCAAAATTGGACAATAGCACTAGAAGTAGATAATAACTCTAAAAAATAGACTACAACACCAAGTAATAAGGTTTCTTAAGTTTATCACTCCTATCCAATTCAAAAATAAAGTTTTGGGTTCTATTTGTGATAGTCTTCCATCCTTGCATAGTAATTTCTAGATCTTGAATTATCCATTTCAAATCAGATTACGCTAAGTTTGATTTCTCTACACTTCTTTCTATTTTTAGTAAAGATAAAATACACATCTATTTTCATAAAATAGTAGGATAATTAAGGCACATTAATTACTAGTTTATATTTACTCAGACCCTTTTATTTACTTAGGAATTAAACACCTAATTCCCAAAAAGAATTAAACATTTGGTGAACCTGACTTACTTTGAATTTAAACACAAAAACCTTAGAAACCCTAAGACTAATTATTTTTTATTTTTTTCAATATTTTTCTAATTTTTCCTAAAATTAGATATTAAAAAACTATAAACTAATTGAATGATTTTTAATAAATTCACCTAAAACCCTAGTTTGCACATACTATGTCCTATTTGCATAAAACCACTTTCAAACCACTAGGAAAAATATACTAATAATTTTAGAAATATTTTCAGACTTTTCCTCACTTTTCAAATATTAAAACTACAAATTTTCTATAATTTTTTCAAATTACTACACTAATTTTAAAATAATATCTTTTCAAACCCTAGTTACATCAACTAGTTCCTAGTTATTTTCCAAGTATTTTCTAATCATTTTTTTGAATTTTTAGTTGAATATCTAAATCAAAAAAGTATTTGAAATTTTCAAAATTCATAGTAGATTGAAAAATTTTATTTCTCTCAAAACCCTAGTTGCACCTACTAGATAATAGTAAATCAAGTATTGTTCCCTCAAGCTTTTGAATTATAGATGCATATTTAAATCTAAAATCGAATTTCAAATTAAAAAGTTCATAATATTTTACAAAAATATTTTTGATGAATCCCTAGTTGCTTATACTATCTCCTAATCTACTTCTTGAGGTATCACCTTAAATTTAAAAAATGATGCTCAATTATTTACAAACTTTTCTTACATTTCTTACAAATTATAAGGAAACCCTAATGGGCCCTATCATGTACATGAATGATGAAGTCTATCATATGATAGTACAAATATTCATCCTTTGAATTTAATTCTTATGTTTCATAATAAGGGATGATATTACAAAATTCATTGTTAAACTTGCACAAGATTTCAATATTTCTTTTGCATATTATTTATCTCTCATATGGAATTTTTTTTGAGATTATCATTCTAAACACATTATAAATGTCATAATACATGTCAAATATATTTATGCATTCTTACACAAATCCATGCTCTCAACCCTTTGCTTTATGTCTCTCATATGGAATTTATTTCAAGCTTATCATGCTAAAAAAATTCAAGATGTTATATCACATTTCAAAACTCTTTATACATACATGCACAACTTCATGCTCTTTACCCTTTGATCTCTATCTCTCATAGGGAAAAATATACAATTTTATCATGATAAACACATTAGAAATGTCGTAACACATGTTACAGTTTCTTATGTATACATACACAAATTCATGCTTTCATCCTTTTTTTCCTATCTTTCATATGGAATGTTCTCTATAATTATATTTATATATAATTTATATTCCACTTACATGTATTTAGACTATATGTATAGTTATACCTAAATGTATATGCCTCTTTGGATACTCTTGTTTCAATGTCATATCTTATGCATAAGAAAGAAATCCCTTCTCCTCTTCTCCCTAAAGAGGGTGATAGCTACTTTTCCTCTAACCAGGTCTATGTTTTCACTCCTCCAAAAGGTGAGGCAACCTCTACTATTGTTCATAATGCATATATTTAGACCATAGCTTCCTCACATCCTCTTCAACATATGTGCTTACATGTTCAATTGGAAGTAACTAAGGTTTACACTTGTGAGACTCTAAATGATCAAATCACCAGTATGAGAAAGATAATTTTAGATTTACAAATGTAGAATCAACTATTACATAATAATATCAAAATATTAGAAAAACATACACCCTAGTGTCAATCATGTATATGCACATTCACCTAGTCAATTGGTTGCAAGCAATGTTACATATTAATATAATAAATCGTAACAAAGTAACTCTACAACTAGTGATTTAAAAAGAATTCAAAGATCAAATTCAAGTTCAAGTGAGATACTAAGGGAAATGATTAAATCTAACTTGATCAAACTACCTCCTCTACATCCAATGAGAAGATTTATATGTTATTGTGCATATAATAGAATGCATGTGCATCACATAGATACATGTTTGGCATTGAAAAATCATACACAATATATAATTGCTAATGAGGACCTTATAAAAGATAAATCAGTCAAGCAATCCAAAACAACATAGGAACACATTAAAAAAGGGTCAGACTCAAAAACAATATAAAAGTGGTTACCAAAGCATAACTCAAAATACCAAAAGGATCAAAAAGCAAAATTAGAACAACAAATAGTACCACAATCATAAGTCAAGCATGAAAAAGATGCAAATATACCTCTCTAAATTGAGGCTCAACTTTTAAAGTAGTATGGGTTTAGTCAAATATATCTACAATAGTTTTATTATCAAGGTCAAGGGTTGGGAAAGCATGCTCAAGGAATCACTACTATTCTAGTAGATGAGAATGTTTGTCACTAGGGTTTGGGATTTATTGAATATCCTAAGGTAAATCATTCATAGACACAATTTATCAAAGGAAAAGATCCATATATAAAATTAATCAACACTAGCATTCTATTAGTTCAAAATCAAGATGATAATGATGAGTGGAACAATATAGGTTATTATTATTTTAAAGATACTGATGATGAATCCAAATACACAAAGCCATATTCTTAGCCATTCAATCATGCTTCACAATCATGCATGATTAATTTGTTTGATATAGGACACCATGATAAGGATCTCATCCAAGACTTATCAGTTAGTATCATTTATTTTAAATATTGCTTGTACATAATCTCTCCTTCTTGATTACAAATAGCTAAAATATTTCTAAAAATACAAAAATAATATAAAATTTTAAAATACAAAAAAAAAAAACCAAAAAAATTTCAATTATATAGATCATCCATTCTCTACATTACTACTATCATGTTAAGACTTACATTTGTTGTTTCATGCTATTATATGTTGATTTATCTATATTACCATTTTTCACTTGATCTATTTTGAGTGTGCACAGTGACATCTAACTACTTGATTAATTTAGTCTACCCTTAGAGGGGGCACTCCTACTTCTACATTCAAGAGATACATTTTTATACATACCCATTATGGGCATCTTCTACATGACTACACCATCCAAGTGATGTCATTCCTATACCACACACTCTACATTATCATACTGATGTATACTACTTTATAGCTCACATAGAATACTATATTGACATTGCACTAGTATCTAGCACTTATTTATTTCTTATCATATACCTAGTCTTGTACTAAACATGTTTTACATTCTCTCACATTTGATTTGATCAGTTAGATGTGCTTTTATCTTTCTAGTTCTTATATGCTTTCTCTACTTGCTTAACATATCTTGCGTGATTGTATTTTCAATTCCATTTTATCTTTGCTTGTGTCTTAGGATATTTGCCAATGTCCTTTTCTTGTCCTCTTCTATGTGCTTGTGGCCTATGTACCAACTTTGATTATTTCACTTATATGTGTATGTGGCATTTGAACATGCTTGTGTCTAGTTTGAGTGACATGTGCCCATGTCCCTTGTTTGCATGGCCCCTTGAACCATATAGTATGTTTCTTACTTCTTACTTCTTACTTGTTTACTTGATA
Organism: Torreya grandis; assembly: GCA_037957365.1. Classification (NCBI taxonomy): domain Eukaryota; kingdom Viridiplantae; phylum Streptophyta; class Pinopsida; order Cupressales; family Taxaceae; genus Torreya; species Torreya grandis. The sequence continues at coordinate 374,953 of JARHVA010004961.1, read as the reverse complement.
CTTTTCAAATGTGTGTCATGCCATGATCCATATCATACATTTACCCATCTTTTGTAGATTCCATGATGGAAACCATTCTCCATCCTTCCAAACTAACAACTAATGTATAACATTACCAGTCCATATCAGTATCCTGCACATGCTTTCATATTATTATATCTATCTAGGCATACCCCTATTAATTTAACAATCTCTTAGTACAAACATTGCTATATCTTGAAACATTTTGTCAAACATCAAATACTATATCATATATCTTTTTAGAATTAACACACTTGTGGGACTCTTTACTTTTGAGGGCAGTCATTGTGGGTTCATCATTCCTACCCTCAGAAGATGGGGAATCTAATAGGGGCTTTGTCATAGAGATAAAAGCCTTATAGTAATAAAAATAGTAGCATTTATAATAGTCAACATAAAATCCAAAGGTCAAACCAAAAAATTTAGACCAAAAAAATAAGAATAATCTCATATCAACAATCAATTTTCACACCAAACAATAGTGCCAGAAATGGATAGTAACACCAAAAATTGGATATTAGCACCAAAAATAGTGGTGTCCATAATTTGGTGCTCCTGTATAGGAATAAAAACACCCAAGGTTTCTATAAATAGGCAAAAATTTCAATTTAGGGATAATTTTTGCTCTACTAAATCCTTCAAATTTAGCAATTCTAACATAGTTTTCTCAATTATAAGGGTTTATCATGCATGGTATGATTGTTCTCACATTTATTTAAAATTAGGTAGTTGGCATAACTTCCATATTATAATCCATGTTCTAGACATTAGTGATTGGGGGCAATGTGTGTGGCACATTGATCTTCTTTTGTTTTTGAGTTCAGTTTATTCTAGAAATTCTTAGTAGTTGTGTGCCTTACTCCATATATAGGTGGTTGGATTCACATGTGAGTTAAAATTTCATACAAATTTATATTTTTGAGTATCCAAGTTCTTGAGTTAGATTTCATATAAGCCTAATACATCAGTTTTAGAGTGGCTTTTATATAAGCCTAATCTCCATCTTTTTAAATGGCCAAGAATGGCTTAGTTTCGATCACACATTCAGCTATCCACACCATATTTTTAGATTTATAACACATTTATGGGATCCATGAGCCATCCCATATGACATATATTATATAATGATATCACTTCATAACTTCACTTCATGGGGAAATGATGGAGCCAAAGGGCCAACCTTTGTATTCTTGATCCACCAATTTAGAGGGATTAGACATACAATCCAGACATTGATTAACACATACATGATTTTTTAACTTCACTTAGTTGTTGATGGTGGAGCCAAAGGGCCAAACTTTTCATTCTTGAGACACATTATAGGAAATTGAGCACTCATTCATTTGTGATATTATTATTGATTTAGCACATACTAAACACAATCTAGAATCATAATAGGTTTTGTATTGGTTCACGTACTTGATGAGGTGTATTCATTATTCTCTCTTCTTCTACTCAAATTTTGTAAGTTATTATTTTAGATATAACATATCTAGTAAGAATTGATCTTCTTTAAGTTTTTATTTATAGATTCACACATCAAAACATGCTCTCTCTACTCACTCCAACATCACACAACTTCATGAACTTTTCCCCCACATGTAAGTTTAGGCATGCTTCCTATTTTTCCTTTATTCTAGTATTTCATTTTTTTGCATCAATAGAATAAATGGGGGAAAATGTAATCATATAATATGTGAAATTTGATTACTTAGGCATGGCTAACAACACCCAACCTATAGGTCCTCTTTCTTTCTCACTCAACCCTTCTCAACTATACTTTCATTGATTATCAATCACCCATGGCTTCCCAAACATAGATTTTTTAGATCCAGATAACCCTATTAGACCTATATCTATCCCCCATGGCTCATCCTAATAAGAAAATAGTACCCAATTTGAATAGGAGTGATAGAATTCATACGTGTCTTGTTCTTGATGCTATTGTCCAAGCTCATTTTCACCTCTAAAGGTCAGGTTTTCTTGATTCTTTATCTTTTCCCCTATCAACCTGATACATGTTCATTTAATCTAAGATCATTAGATTCCCTATAAAATTCAATTCAATGTCCATTTAGAAGGGTTGGCACTCATTTATAGGAAAATAAAAAGAAATCAAGTAAGTACACTCAAACACTCTTCCCTGTTCTCTACATACATCCTTCCAAGACCAAATCAAGCCTATTTAATAACTCATACCAGTACTTAGTCATTTGAAGTACATTCCAATTTCAAATTATAGTTTGTATACATCACACAATTGCACCAAGCACTTCAAATGGGAGAACTACATTAGCTTGATCCCTTTTTAGAGTATTTGTATGTAGGTAACATGTTTACACATGAGGTGTGATGTACATCCAACATATCCTTTACACACTAATCCCCTTCTCTTTTTCTCGAGTTTTATATTCCAGTTTAAGTACCAAGAGATCTTAAAGGTTTTGAAGATTAAATCAAACACACATTGAGCTCCACAAAAAATCAAGCTTTTATATTTCACTACTATGGTATTATAGACTTACTAAACAAAACCCATAAAATCTAGATCACTAAGATAATATCACCAGAATTGGACAATAGCACTGAAAGTGGACAATATCTCCAAAACATGGACTATAGTGCCAAGTAGCAGGTTGCCTTAAGTTTGGCACTCCTATGCAATCTACTAATAGAGTTATGGGTTTTATTTATGATAGTCTACTATCCTTGTAGAATAATTTCTAGATCTTGAATCATCCATTTCAACCTAAATTAAGCTAAGTTTTATTTCTCTACACTTCTTGTTATTTTTAGTAAATATAAAATACATATCTATTTGCAAAAATTTGTAGGCTAATTAAGGCACATTAACTACTATTTTACATTTACTCTGACCCTTTTATTTTCTTAGGAATTAAATACCTAATTCCTAAAAAGAATAAAACAAGAAGCAAATCTTCCTTTTCACTAGAACTGACAGCCTTGAAACTTGTACATTAGTTGGAGGTCATGGAGAATGATGCAGTGGAAGTAAGAATGAATTAGTTGAGAGAGTTGGAAGAAATAAGGTACAATGTTATGCATGATATGTGTTCCAACCAAGATTAAGTCAAAAGATATTTTTACAAGAGAGATTCATCCAAGACCTTTTAGTAAAGTCATATTGTACTCAAGTGGGATGAAGACCATGACAAGCCAAGTAAACATTCCCAATTTGGTAGTATTTGGAGTGGTCAATATGTCATTACTAGTTGTAAGGAGATTAATTATTTCCAATTATCCAACTTGAATGGTGAGGATCTTCTTATTCCTATCAACGGGATGCTCCTCAAGTTTTATTATTAGGTGAACTAGTCCTCTTGTACATAGTAGTAGTTTCCTTACTCTAAGTATTGCTACACATGTTTTTTAACTATTATTTTATTTTAGTTTTTTGATGTTATTTCTTACTTTGTGTCTTATTTATTTGTTTTATGTTCAAGTCTGCAAGGTTGGATAGTTTCAAAGAGTAGTCAAGAGATTTTATGTAACTATGAGTGACAAGTAAGTGATTTTATATTCTTTTGACCAGTAGGTTGTTCAAACCAATTTATTCACCATAAATGTTGACCAATTTCTATCCTTAGGCCTAGAAAGGTGTCAACTCGAGTATTGGGATCTTTGGTCCATCATGAAAACCTCATAGTTGTCATATGTCTCTTGAGGCTCTAGGGAAAATTTAAAGGAATGTTCATTGACTAAAAAGTGAAGGGGGTAAGTCTCAATGTCTCATAATTTTCATGTCTATGTTTGGATGTATTTTATAAGTATCCTCATGGTGTTTAGTATGTTTTGTATGTATTTGATAATTGATTGAAGTGGTTTTATTATCTAGAGTACCTTAAATGAAGATGGTTAAAGATGGAAGTTGATGACTCAACATGAGATTTTATAAATGTGTAAAATATGTGAAAATTATGGTGGAATATAAGACTTTAAAGTGTGATGAAGGTACATAAAATCCTCATGGATAAATTTTAATAAGGCTATAAAGTACTCTTGTGATATTCATTAGTAATCTTCTTTTGAGATTATATGTATGTTATCTAAAAGAAAGGTTTTATTCTTAACATGAAAAAATTTTACCTCAAAATGCCACTAAATAATTAATAACATCTTTAAATCATCTTTATAGTCCTTATATTTTTTTATTCAAATGGTCCATGCTTTGAAATTTTCTCTTCTCTGAGTCTAAATGGTTGTTTTACGATCAAAAGAGCTCACATGTGTGAAAACATCTTCTCTTTTTCTCCCCAAAATGTGTTCCTTGTTTTAGGATGCATTTTTACCCACATTTTCCTTCACTTTTCCCTAAAATGGTGGGTTTTAACTAGGAAAAAAGAAAATGAAGGAGAATTCATAGGAATCAATAGTGTTTTCAAATGGTACAGATCTATATTGTATAAATTTACTTAGGATAAGTCTTAAAGATGAAATAAGGTCTTGTTATAGGCACATGGTGAAGAGATTATAATTATTTAAGGATTTAAAATCCAAAAAATGATGTGTTTTCCCTACTAATTTCATTGATAGGTATCAAGAGCACATTAGGTTTGTGCTCAGTTTGTATAATAGAGAGAGAAAAAAGATCTAAGATTTTTAACAAAGAAAATAGACTTTATGACCTTTAAATTATGGGTATTGGTTGTTTTTTTAGTCTTCCCAACTTTATGAATAAATTCTAAGAACTCTAGGCTCACCATTCACATCTACATAGGGTAAGAGAAGTGGTATAGTTTTGTGGAGTTTTTGACTATTTTGACCAAACTAGTGCTTGTTCCTAATTATTTAGGTCTTGAAGATATTTGTCATGGCTTCCCTAAAATTTTTATCCATATGTGTGAGTATATATAGTTTAATAAGACATAAAATACTAAATATATAGTCTACAAGAAAGGTTGAAGACAATGAATGATTCAATGGTTGATTCAAAGTTGTCAAAGCACAGTATGATGTTGTGCGAGATATTTCATTCATAATCATGTGTTCTTTAACGTTTCTCAAATTTTCCTCAAGGTATAAAATCTTTTTAATAATAAATATACCCTCAACACCCTAATATCCTCATTTATCATATGTTAAGGTAACTTATCATATGTTAAAGAAATTTGGAGAATCCTAGGTTCCTTCATAAATAACCTACAAAATAGTATATCATGTTAAGGCATATGATTATTATTGCCTAAGATCCTTTAAGACTATATTGAAAGTGTATTCATGTTTCATTTCACTCCCTCATATTTAATTCCATTTACATAAATTTATCATTACCATTCAACCATTATTATAAGCTTATCACTCCATCTTCATTCTCCCATATATCCCATTATCATCATATCACTAATACCTATCCACATCCACATCATGAATCCAATATTTTGGAAAGATAAAGGGTTTTAGGGATCATTATGGTCATAAATGTGTGTTTTATATCCTTAATCTATGCTAAAACAATCAATCTTCACCTACAGTCAAGGTAAAAACACAATCAAGAATACTTGATGGAAAGTGGTGCATGGTGGAGGTTAGAATAATGTTTCAATGAAATTAGTTTATAATAATTCTTAGGGTGTTTTTTAGGGTAGGTTAATAAGTTATGTTAATGGCCTTATCAAGGTATTTTAGCATCCAAATTCCACCTTTATCTGTACAAGACCTAAATGTCCACCTACAACTATCATAAAGATACACAGTCAATATGAACATCAACTCAAAAAAAGGTGCATAAATGAGAGTCTGTATAAATGATTGAAAGGTCCTTGCTCCCTATTTTTAAATTCATAAAGTCTCAATAGTAAAAATATATATTCATTGAAACCTATATTCAAAGACCTAAAGACACATATAGGCTACCTTCTCATACACACATAGACCCATTTGTAGCTTGGTCCATTTCCAAGCTAACCTGGGAAGGTAGAGAAGATTTTGAAGGAATTAAAACCTAAATAAAAAATTATTGGAATAATTAAGGTTCATAATATTAATTTGTGGTTTTGGATAAAAAGACATAGTCTTAGATACCTTAATAAGCACCTACAACCATGTAATACAAGGTGTGGACTAAAGGTGTAATATAATGAAAAACATAGGTGTTTGAAAGTGTTTATATATTATTAAGGTTTAAAATAGGTTTTAAAACATTGGAAAGGCTGATAGTATAGTATATGAAGCCTCAAAGCTCTTAAACGTAGTTAGGTGACTCCCTAAGGGCATACATAGGCTACAAACTCAAGATAGGCAGTTAAAACTAGGAGGGCAAAATATTAGATAATTAACACTAAGGTTTATATTCTATAGACAATATATATCATGAAATACTGTTGAGGCCAAATAATATGGTGTGGAGTTTTGTAAGGGAAGATTCAAATCCTCATACACACACAGTCAATGCATATAGCTCATATGAAGGAGTTTTATGGTTTAAGATCCTTTATAGGTGTAGTTAGGCCTTTATAATTGGTAAAAATGATCATTATGACTGAATTAAGATATCCATGCTATCATAAATATTATAAAATCAATGGAAACATTCACTATTTTGTCTTAGACATACCTCATTTAGTTAGTTGACAGTAATGGAACTAGGTGGACTATCTAGAGGTTTTTAGATAAGATAGGAGGATTGGGATTCATGTAGCTATTTTTTAGGCAAGAAAAGGTTATGGTAATTCTTCATACACCATATGGAATTGATCACACTCAGCTTTCAAGTTAATATTCACTTGAGGACTAGAAAATGGAGATAAACCTTAAGCCTAGTAAGAAACCCTACCGCCATGTTTAGACATATTTAGGTCTTCTCTACACATTTATGGTCATATAAATAGTGTGTATAGCCAATAAAATATTTATAGAAGTTCTTATATTATGGGAATATAAAAAACTTGTCATTTTGCTTGTTAAAACTTTAATTTGTTTGTATAGTCTAGATAATTAGTTTGAAGCACATTTACCTATGTTCATATCTTGAAACATATTTTTCATGGGAACTTGATATAGTAATAAAAGTTTAAGGGTTTAATGTACTCAAAATACATGACAAGATGTTTTGATTTTGGGGTCTGTACTCTATGAATCATTGCTAAGAGTCCTGGACCTCCAATCCCCTTTCTAAAACTTTGAAAGGTACCCAATGAAGGAAAGATGCTTCAAAATAAATCTATATGAAGTGTTTGAGCCATGAAAATATGTTTATGGTCTTCCTAACTCTATTAAGAATCACAAAAACCTATTGGTTGGCATGTGTAGAGGTCATTTTGTAAAAACTAGGCTTCATAATGATAATTTAAGCCTATGAGCAAGGAAATGAATGGGATTTTCACATATAATGAACTTAAAGGAAGATAATGGGTCATAAAGTCCCTAAATAACCCTATGATAACCATCTAAAGGTGTCTCTATGACTAATTCTATTGGCAGATAAACCTATGTGTTAAGATATGAAATTGTATACATGTAGGTAAAGGACAAATGGCTCATTCAAACCAACACCATTACTCCAAGATAATTTAGGGATGTTATTTATGTTGGCTATAGTGGATGAGATATTTACAACTCAAAATTAAATAAAAACTCTAATAATCTTGCATATACATATGCTTATCTATTAACCTCCTTAAATAGTGTCATCTAGAAGGGGTATCAAAATGTTATATTAGGTCCTAAAGACACCTCCAATCTTCATGAACAAGATTATAAGGTTTTTAAAGGGATGTATGTTAGATAGGAGCTACAATAGATATACTATAGTTGGTTATTTGAACCTTGGACACATAACACTACTTCAAAATCATGTTTCTTCCTCCAAAGGTGACTACACACGCTTAATATTATATAGATATTTTTCATGCGAGGATGGTCACTTTGGGATATGTGTAAGGATTAGTATATTAGTGTTTTTTGGAATTGGTTCATATATTTAATGCCTAAACTTTTTGAATCATTGTTAAGAGTCATGAGCACTCTCAAACCTCTATAAAACACTAATTAAGACCTAACTATGAATATTTAAGGTAAAAGGCATTAAAATAGATTGAAATAAGATGATAATCAATTTAATCATATATTAAACTTAGAGAGGGTCATGACCATGGTACTTTGTTGTGTAGATGGTGTACAAACCATATAAAAAATTGTGTTTTTCAAGAAAAATAGTAGAAAAGAGGTACAATGTAGTTTAAAAAGTTGAAAATCATTGGAGATATTTTTTTAAGACTATTTTTAATTCCCAAAGATAATATATGTCCAAAAGCATTCATGGAAATGCCTCTATAACTCTTTTCTAGTCAACTAGTTTGTGAGAATAGTCAAAATAGCCTAATTGCTCAAATAGGAATAAGTTGTAGATGAAGGATATATTGGGCATATAAAGACTATTTGTGGAGTTAATGTACTATTAAAAACATCCATAATTACCATTTTAAGTAAGCAATTTCAATATTTATGAGCATTCGTGAATGTTTCTTGATGGTTATATGGATCTAGTCAACACACAAGAAGAGCTAGTCAATTGATGCTTTATGAAAGTTGGTTGTTTATGAATATTCAATGTTTATAACATATAAAATAGAGGGAATTCAGTGAATATGGCATACATATACCTTTTGTGGGTTAATTTTTAATAAAATTAGGCTTTGACCATCATAAGAACACTCTTTGAAGGCACTTCAATGTATGGAAGGTGGTTGTAACTATCATGTGGAATATAGTTATGGTCTTTTGACTTCTTCAAGAACTTATATGCCATTATACCTCTTTATATCTTCATTTAATTCTATTTATTGAGTTTTTAAGGCCAAATTTAGCATCCCTAAGGTTAGTATAATAAAAAATCTACTAAAATTATATCTAGCACCTTGAATTAAAAAGAAAAGATTATTTTAGACTTCTTCATTATTATTAGTGTGTATTTTGATTGTTTAATTAAAAAAAAGTATGATATTCATATTCCTTTTAAGGTCCTCTCCTTCACCTAATGCTATGATTTTAATCCTATATAGGTCATATGAAGTGTTAAGAGATACAAGCTATGTTAAAGAGTGAGTTAGTTTGTAATGTATTATAGAGACCTCCATCCTTTTACCTTCAAGTTGTAGACCTTTTATCTAAACCTCCATATGAAATAATAATGTTTAGGACTATGCTAAGAAATTATAGTTGATAATATATTTATATTTGATTCACAAGTGTTTTTAAGGACAATGTTAAGAGAGGATCATTGAAGAATTGGTGCATCACCATCCATAGTATAGATTTTCATTTTAAATTGTCATTTTAACTTTTTTCACCACAAAGTAAATAGGTTTTAGAAGAAGGATTCAAATTTTATATATCAAGGGAGATAACCCCATAATCTAGAGGTTTGGTCCTGATATAGGTAACCCACAACCTATAGACCAATCCAATGTTAGTCCAAGTTTAAATAAAAAGTGAACAATCTACCTCATAGGGTGAAACTTGGGTTGGTAACAATGATAAGTATCAATTATTGGTGTACTTGGTTGTGGTTATGGGGTAATAATGAGTTATCAGTATAAGGTCCTAAAATAGTAATCCCTAGTTGTTTTTATGCTTGGTTTCCATCTCAGGTCAAGGAAGGATTATTGGCATAGGTGAGTTGATTAGGATTATTTTTTAATGGTCCTTGTATGTTAGCACTTGGTCTAGAATTAATGGTGATGGTTGAAATGTGACCTCTCACAATATGACCTAAACTTTGTTGTAGTCATGTGTAAATTCATGGTAAGTTTTTTGGTTATTGAGATCACTTTGGACTTGGTTCATCCCATTCATTTGGAATTGTTTTTGTTGATGTTGCTATTTTTATTATTATTGTTCTAGCCTTTGTTTTTGTTGTTGATTATTATTATTATTATTATTATTATTATTATTATTATTATTATTATTATTATTATTATTATTATTATTATTATTATTATTATTATTATGCTATCAAAAAGGGTTTTGGTAGATACCTAGGTTCTAATTAGATGTAGATACTCTATTATCTAGTGTAAGTTCCCCATTTTCCAACATATTTTTGATGAGGTATTTTATCTACACACAAAGACATAGATTATGTCTATAAACATGATGGTATTCATAGAAATCATACTCTTAATACCAATCTAGTTATAGAATACCCTCAAGATAGTGCTTCAAAATTGGCCAAATAATCATATTAGATATGATTAAATTACAAAAAACTAATTCTATAGGTTCACCAAGGTCACTAAAGACTTGAGGAGTGTGTCTTATTATTGGGTGATGGGTTTACAAAGGTGGTGGTTGGTGCATCTATAAAGCTGGTCTAGGTTATTTTGAAGGTTTCACTTGTTAAATAGTTTATTAATGAAGAGTAAATTGTATTTATAGTGTGCATTGAATATATAGTGTTTGAACCATTTAGACATGGTGTGAATTATTTTATCCATTTTCAACATCATTCTTATTGTAGCTGCATTGTTTATATTTCTCAGAGTTATTGGCTTGGGATGGATTGACACTTACTCTTAGACTTGGTTATGGTTCTAACCTAGGCTTGTGCCTTGATTTTAGTTTGATGAGGTTAACATGATAATCCCTTTGTTAATAAGGGAGTTTTAAATCTAATAAACCTTGTCAATGATCTCTTTTAAGGTATGTGCACATTCAAACTCTAGATTGTAGGATATCTCATTGTGTAAATTTTTAATAAACATAATGGCTAATTATTTGTCTGGTAAGCTATGAATAAAGCGAATAGAAAGCACTCTTCATTTCTATATATATCTTCCAAAGATTTCATTGACCTTTTACTTGGATTGAGTCAAATATACCTATGAAGTCTCATGCTTGATATTATAAGAGAAATCCTACAAATTTTTTTTTGAGAGGTTGTCAAAATTAGATACATAATTATTTGATAATTTGAGGAACCACTCCGAACCCTGTCCTGCTAGACTTCAAGGAAATAAGATGAGTAAGTAAATATATATATATATATATATATATATATATATAAGGAACTAGTTGGAAAGTGAAAAATAACTCTATCGAATGGGCATTGAGGTCTCCTTTACACTTGTATTTATCAAAATTTGGTGGTTCATAACCTAGAGGAAATGGTATTTGATGATACTCCATATTGAATGGGTATGAATACACATCATCTAACTTGAAATTCTTAGTCTACTTCCCTTTTTGAATGAAAATAATCACATCCTTCATTTACTGTAGCCCTTATACCAAGAAAATAGATGGTACATTTGGCTAAGGTTTTGGTTGGGAGGCTAAAGATTGATTACCTTGACCAGGGTATAATGGAGGTATGGTTTCTTTTGGAGTGTTGGTTTGATGGGTGAGCTAACCAAGAATATGAATTTATGTATTGGGATGTGGTTTTTGAAATTTCACATGTTTTTGGGCTATGTTATAGTTCATATTTAGTATATAACCCTAATTTTGAGGGAATTATGTTTGGGATGGAATGATATGGCTTTAGGTAAAATATTATGCCTACTGAGGTTGAGTTGGGACTTAGTGTTGACTAGTCAAACCTAGATGAATAAGGGGAACTTATTATGGACCAAGGACCTATCTTTATATCTATGGCATGTGCTAAGTAAAAGGAAGTTATTGCCTAATTGGTACTTGTTGGATTATGGTACCTCTTTATTGTGAAAACACTAGTTGTGAACTAGACACTTGTTTGGTGTCCAACATTTGTCTTTGACCAATAAACACATGTTGATTATATAATGTATGTGCTCATAAATGTATATTGGTATATGAATTTTGAGGTACATTCTTCACTACCTATCAAGGTGGAATATTTGTTACCCCTTGTTGAGGTGGTGTAGTGTTATACTTATGTGACAATGGTAGATTAGACTATGCCAATTATTATGGAATGTTAGTTTCCACCTATTAAGGTGGGGTAACATTCATCACTTTTTGTTGAGGCAAAAAACTATTCAATGCTTTATTAGTTAATCTTTATGGTTGCATGTTTAATGAAATAGCTGTTTGAGTATTAGATATAATTTATTTTGGTTAGGACATAAAATTTCCTCCTCCCTAATTTTTTGCATCACTCATGGTATTTTCTCAATGTGATGATTAATTTAGACTATTTTTTGGTGTATTTAAACCACTTTAGCCTAGATAGGAAGATACTTGCATGTTATCTACCATGTTTGGTACATTGTTTTGTGTATGATCCATAGTCACCTATTAAATGGATGGGACATTATACATGTTATCAACTAAAGTGATTTGTGAAAATGGGTCTATAACCAAAATATATTGACTTGGTAACTCAATTATCACTCATGTTAAAGGGGATAGCTCTATGAGTGGAGCATTTGACATGCCCATAGAATTAAAATTGCAAGTTAGATTAAAATATGTTTGATATTCTTTTTTTATTTTTATAAAGTGGACCTCCATGAGGATATTTCCTTTTAAAATCATATTTTAGTCTTGATACAATATTGGCATGAGCACCTAAGGATAGATAGTAGAGGTGTATTCAATGGTTTGGGTATAAAGCATGTTTAGAGACAATCTAACTAGACTAGGTAAATTTTCATGGGGGAAGTCTTTTAGAAAATTGGCCCCTAACTCCATAGATTTGACTAAAACCTCATATTTGTTTCAAAAAATTGAGGATCTAACAAATAAGGTTCATATATTGATGGCATATGTTGTTGAGTTTATTCTAAAACCAATGGTACACTAGCAAGATATTGTGTGGTTTGCTCTAAGTCTTATTTTGAATATGGAGGTGTGTTAACCAAATAGTGTGATAATAGATCTTGACTTTGTTCCTTATATTGATTAGTATAATGAGGATAGGGATTCATCTCATAAATGACATCATCACTTTAGGGGTCTTAAATAAATTTATCATTTGTGACCATATTATCATAACCTGGATTATACATGGATCCATTATTAGTGTCACAAGACATATACAAATCAATAACTAATGTTCAATTAAAATAGGTATAGAGTTATAAAAACTCTTAATAATAAGGTCTAAAAGACAAATGGTCCAAATGGGGTCTAACTTGGTCTAAGGAATCAATCTAGGAATGGAGTTATTTCTCAAAAATAGTCAATGATAGACTTGGTATAAAAACGTATAATGGTCTAATTTCAAAGGTCTCACACAAATGGTCAAGTGAATGGGTAAAAATTACTGATAAAATTCGTAAAAGTGTTTCAAAAAATTATAATCTAGGTCTAAAAATAAAAAAGGTTGCTAGGTCTTTGGGAATGATGCACAAATCTAGGCTCAAAATGACTATGTCTAAAGCAAAGAGGTAAGATGCTAGGATTGTTGGAAAGATGACACAAGATATAGATTTGTATAATGTTAGGTTTCAAAAAAATGGGAATTGTTAGGTCTTTTGGGAACATGACACAAAATCTAGACTTTGAAACACACTAGGTCTAAAAAGTCAAGATAATTAATCTAATATTTTTGAAACACTTTGACTCAAACTAGGAATTTCGATTCAAACATAAGATTGACCTTTGGAAAAAGAGATTATAGTTTAGGCACATAGAATATAGACTACTTCCTGAATCTAGGCATAAAAAATAGTCTTTAAATTGAGCAAGGAATTAGTCTAAGTTGCACAATCCAAAAGTGGCAGGTAAATGTCTAGTCCAAAATTATGCAAGGCATAGGCCTAAACCAATCAATGTTTGAATATGAATTTATCAAGATAAATTTGGAACTTGATTTAGAGGGCTTGGTGTTTTAAATGGACAAAAAATGGACCAAAATGGATATCATAAAGATGTTAGGCATATACCAAGAAGGAACACATGGTTTTGAGATTTCAATTGGATAGAAGGCAACAAGTCTTTGAAACAATGTGAGCAACATAATAATGGTATCTTGATATAAAGTTATGATAAATGATTTGTTTAAAAAAATATAAGGAACAAGACATGGAATGAAATGGGTAGTGTAATGATGCCCCTTTCAAACAAGGGATAAATACACATAAACATTTGAAAAATGACTAAGGTAAAGTATGGTGTCAAATAGATGGAATAATGCCTCTTAAAATAAAAGAATGATGTGTAAACATGATTTTTTTGGATGTGGTTTAAATAAATAAATAGTTTTGACTCAATATAATGTAATTAATAAGGAAAAATAGAAAAACATTGTAAGTGTATCATCCTAATTCTAAAAATTGACAAGGTGTCTGTACTATTAAATTCTATCTATATACTTGATCTTAATAATAATTTATTGTTAACTCAAAAATTACAATACATATGAAAAGTAGGGTTTTTAGGCCCCCTTTTATGTCAGTATTTTGCATGGTGACATGGAACTTTGGGATAATCAATCTGCATTAACAATATATCCATGATAAGTGGGGTTGTCTAAAGACTATCAATTTTAGTACATTCTAAATGGTCCCATATGTGTGGTTAACACTAAGGTAAAAAAACATCATTTGGATCCACATTAACCAAATTTTAATGAAAAGGTATTATCCTTTTAACAACCACTACATTTGTTAATTGATCAGTGTAGTGTGATGTTTGAGTTAAACATACATTCTAAGGTAGTCTTTTACTAATGGAGCTTATTTTACCACTCAAACAAGCATACAAGTAATTTTACCTCAATTTATATACACATAACATAGTTTGGGGTTGAATTAATGTAAATAGATGAATTATTGGGTCAATACTTCCCTAGATAACCCATGGCAAGGTGATGAATCCTCACCCACAAGCCAAGATGCTTAAAACAAAAACTAGGTAGAAGGACTTTAGGGTCATTTGGGGATGACCCAAATCAATCAAATTTTTGGGAGGGCCTTAGAGAATTTTCTTCAATGGTTTTGGACAAAGTGAAAAATTAAATAAGTGATGAATTTTTTATCACCTAAGTTCCCTAAAGGAGACGAGGGGAGAGCATACACACTACACTCAACTTGCAAAACAAGCACATGGTAATACTAATAAAAATGAAAACTCTTTTGAGTATTTAACTAGAGTGGGAGTTCATTTTTAGAGAACCAAATGAAATCTAACATGAACTTTATCACCTTATTGTTGTTTGAGAACTTTGAAAAATGAAAATTACTTGAGTGAAAATATTTTAAAACACCAAATATAAATATGAGTTTGAATAACAGTGTTAAAAATATTTTTTCTTAGTCTTTGGGTTACTAAAAAAGATGTTATGGGGTTTAATTGTTGCTTATAAAAAGTGACATCCTTGTAAATTAGTTGAAAAAAACATAAAATCACCTCTCTAGAATAGTTTCACAGTTATGTAGTAAACTCTGAACTACAAATTATTCTATAATAAAAACACAGTCAAAACCTAAATGATTTGAAACTCACAGTGGGTGATTTCATGATTTTTGAGTGTTTTTACAACTTGTTTTGATGATTTTTCTATTTTGGTAGATGAATTCATAGCTTAGGCAAATAATTTCACACTTTTAGGTATGATTTCATAGTTTAAGTAGCAATTTAATGATTCTAAAAAACCTATAACAAACAAAAAAATACATAAGGATGAATTCATGATTTTACAATGGTTTTAATGTTAGTAAAAATGATTTCACTACTGCACAAGACAAATTCATAGCTAAAAAAAATTAATTCATATCCCAAAAATGTAATTTTTCTCCCCTTAAAGATGATTTCATTGCTTAAAATAATAAATTTGCTACTAAATTTTTAAAAAATGCTAATATGAAATAATTTCATAGTTAAAAAATGAAAATGACCATTTTTCCTATAGGAAGATTTCATGGTTTTCTTTATAATTTCACCATTTTTATCCCAAGTTCACAATTTCATAGAGATAAGCCTAAACTAGAGTAATTTCATAGTTTTTTGGATAAATTTTTAGATTCAGGTAATGATTTCATAGTTTACGTCATTGAAGTTGTATTTATGCAGTCATGAATTCAAAAATCTATAGTCAAAAGCAAAAACATGAAAAAGTTAGCAATAAATCAAGAAAATAAGCTCTATAACGAAATATTCATGGATCTAAAAAGCTCCCAAGATATTCCATTTATGCTTTTTGGGTGTATTATCATGTGAACAATTAATCCATAGATGGGAGGTTTGTATTATGTTAGTCTATAAAACCAAATCAAAAATAATATAGTAAACACTAACAACTCTATCCTAGACACTAGGGAGAGCATAGGTAACACAAATGTAATGAAAACACAACTAGAAAACATAATAAATCACCATGTTACCTTCCTTGTATCTCCAAAATGGATTTTTTAAGTGGCTTGATTGGTTTTGTGTATCAATAAGTCTTTATCAATGAATCTCTATTTGTTCCACCTCTCCTTGGCACCTTGGTTTGGCTAGTTGTCTTAGCTTGGGTTATGAAATTGGCATAATAACACTAATATAAGATATTTTTGCATTGAGCATAATAATGTTACACCAAAATATATTAGAGATCAATAAGTGAGGCCTTGTATTTATAGCCTCCAAAGTTAACTCTTACCCAAGGTGAGTTAAGGTTAAGTTTAAACATGAAATGAGTTAAATATAACCCTACGTGAGTTAAGGTTATCTTAAGTTGAGTTAAAAAGGTGTCATGTAATTATGATTTTCAATTAATAGGAATGGCTCTAAAATTATATATTTTGGGAGAGTTTGATAACTCATAAAGCTAATGATGAAAAGGCTAGATATTTTGAATTTTTGAATTTCCATTTTTATTAATTCATTAATTGCAAATGGATAATTTATATAAGCATTTAATATGGTTTAATTAGTTGATTAATTTTTATTATAATTTTATCTCTTTTAATAATTGTTCAAGTGCCCTATTTAATGGATCAATAGGCCAAACTCCCCGTTGTTAGGTCGCAAGGCGTTTGGTGATAAATCTATGAGAGGTTATTATTGCATATGGTATAATACCCATAATAACGATGCCTAAAAAAAATTGTGAGAATTAATTAATTATTCATGGATGAAATTAGGACATTTAGTGATTACTAGGTTTAATTTGCAATGTTTGATTAAAAAACTATTCTGAAGCCTAGCCAAAAGCTAGTTATGGCCAAAATGGGGTATCCACACATACAACATACAATGATCAAAGATAAAGTATAAACTTGAAAGTAAATTATAACTAATTGTTCATCCTATGTGTTAATAAGTTATAATGGCATTTAATTTTAATGGGATTGGGAAGTTGGCTATAATGAGGAATTAGAAAGCAATCTCAGGCTAGTTTCAAGATGTTTAGGCTAAAAGGGATCTATATTGGTGATTGTAATAGCTCGGTATTGAGGTGTACCCCCTCACTTCACAATCCCATAGTCATAATGGTATTGGGTTCTTTGACAATATATACCATCAATCATGTGTTTATACTTGGCTAGACAACTAAGTCAGCCTCCCCCTTGGTGATGAAATCCAAGTAAGCAGGCCTTGGGAAGCCATATATTTAAAGGTTTTTATGTGTAAAGTGATTTAGAAGTGGGTTAAAAAGAGAAAAATAGTTTGAATAAAATGGTAATTTAAAAATCCACCTATTTAATCTATATTTGTTAATCTAAGCATCCAAACAATTGAAATGAAAGGTGAATTAATTACTAGAAACAAGAGGTTAATTCCTTAATTGTGAAAATTATAGAGTCAATTTAGGAAATTGTATGAAAATAGTGTATAATAGAGTCAAATAGGTTTCTATTATTATGTATAATCAATATCTAAAAGAACATAGTCGAATAGATCAACTATGTCTTCAAGATAAAATACAAACTACATAATTGTGTCAAGAAGGTTGACCCAATTGGCTTTAGGGATGTGGTTTTATAGACTACAAATTGTGAAAAATAGTAATAAAAATGAATAGTTGAAATTATAGAGAGAGGAATAATTAACCTTATTATTATTGAATATATTCAGATTGAAAAATTTTATGTTATGATTCTTAAATGCTAATTTAAAACTTATAATAACAAAGTTGACTAGTTCAATGGAGTTTGAAAAACTTGTGTGCTAAAAAAGGAAGTTGTAAATAGAGTCAACTAACTCAACTATACTTCCAAACCTATATGATGAAAGAATATAATTGTGAATAGATTCAACTAGTTTGACTATGTATGCAAAAGTAGAATTGAATAAGAATACTATGCTAAACTGATTGATCCAGTCACTTGTATTTGGAGAAGACCTACATAAATAGAGCAAAGTCATTTTGAAGTGATTATATGTTAAACCTACAAAAAAACTATTATAACTATACTAATTATTTGATATAATACTATAAAAATAGAAACATAAAATATTATTATAAAATTAAAGTGTGAAAGAAAACCTAAAAGGGTTTAATTCACATCAGGTCCACCAAAATGTATGCAAAGGGAAATACAACTGATCTATTAATCAATCCTAGTTTGGAGAAGATAAATCTTAATTAAAATTTAGGTTATTGATACATTATATATTTGAGATCAGGGCTAATATGGATCTTCTAAACCTAACAAAGGGATCTCTTACCACAATAACATTATTAGAGAGGGCTCCAAATCCTCTAGTCAAGCCACAGTATGCAATAACCCTAGCTAGGTCCTATGTTTTCATATTCACAAAACTAAATTATAGGTAAAGTAAAGTATAATCACCAAATCTTAAGGCACAAAGTGGGGGTAATAAACATAAAAAGTAAACATGCATAGGAAAATTCTATTTTTTCTATGTATAGGTGAAACCCTAATGCATGGGAGAGTAAAAATGCAAATTTATCTAGTATTAAAAAGGAGGAACAAAATTAGGAATACTTACCTTTGAAGATGAACCAATATCTCCCTTGGAAAATGTGCTTCATAAGAGGTTCTTTTGGTATGTAAGGATAACAAGTATAAGTCAAATACAGGCTACACAACTTCTCTATGCATCCAAAATACTTCTCCACAAGAAAAGATATGTATCTCCAAATAAAGTATTGAAACCCTAAGATATGATCCAAAAGTACAATGGTGGATAATTAGATGCACAATATAGTATTCTTCTTATTCTCTTATAAATGATGGAAATGGATGTGTATATATAGTTGATTCTAACCCAATTGACTATGTATTTATAATACATAAAAACAAGTTATCTCTTGGTCTAGGTATTCTAAGGTCTGACTTAGACCCTTAACATGTTTTATAAATCTAAATATAGGGTTAATAGGGTTGATAGTGTAACACAAACCATCAAAAAGGGGTTTTAGGCTTAGGAAGGGACTAATGATTGTAGTAATTATTTAGAAGATTGTGTAATAGAGGAGATAAGGCTTATGGAAGTGTGTAGGAGAAGGTTGTGTAGGTAACAAGTTTTGGTATATGGGATAACAATCTTGTGAAACACTAATGGTCTGCCCACCCATTTCTTGGTGCACCCTTTAAGGCATGCACTTTGAGAGATTAAGACTCAACGGGTTCCTTTAAGATAGAAAGCATTAATAATTTATAAAATTTTAAAATATTATGTGTATACACACCATATTTTGGAATTATTTTATTGTATTTTATTTAATCTTAGATATATTCATCATCTTTAGTATAATGTTCATAATTATATAGCTATGGAGATGTAATCATGTACTTTGTGAGATAGTCTTCTTCATTTTGGGTTATTCAATCTCAATAAATGGTAATAGTTTTATCTTTTATCTTAAATATAATTTGATCATGATATGCATTTAGAGTTTCATTCATTGAATTTAACCAAGGGGTTCTTGACATAAATTGTATTTAAGAAACATTAGGTTAACATGAAAATGAGCAAGGATATTTTTGGGACCAATATATTTAGGAAACTAAATGTACCCTATTTTGACTTGCTCATGAAAATAAATATATATCAAATGGTCAGTGTCATATCAAAAATATATGATAATATAAATAATACATGCATTATTCAAGCCTTATGATCAATCATATAATTCTTACATTACTTTTATTTTATGTAAACAATAATAAGCAAAGGCTCTATAATGAAGTACAATATATTATTTAAAAATTATAAAATACATTTTTAATATTATTATTTTTAGGTATGTATTGATTATAGAATAAATCATTAGGTGCCTCTTTCATAGGAAAATTTTCTCTAGGTAACTCTTATTTTCGTAACTCAACCTTGGGAGAAGTAATCAAAATTTGAGTGGGTTGCTCAATATTTGAAGGTGTGTTTGAGTTTGATTACACTTTAATAAATATATATAATATAAGGTCACCATTATCAATAAGATAATGTATTATATGTTTCAAATAATTATGTATGCAATCATAAATGCATCATGTCCATAAATCAATACTGGATCATATGAGATAGAACACACCTACACTTCCAATTGGGGAGCATACAATTGTTAAGTAGGAACATGATCAATGTTAGGATCTACTCAACTTGATTAGGTGATAACTTGTGAAAACACACTATGTGAGGTAGGGTTCCAAATCCTACAACCTAACACAATTACACAACCCTAAAAGAGTCTTACTATTTAATATTTCACTAATCTAATAACAATAAAAGTAAAAATAATCTAGTGCACACCAAAGCTTGTGGCATAAAGTTGGGGTTAGTAAATAAAGGAAATAAAAACATGTATAGGGAACCTCAAATAAATTAAGTATGAGTAACACCCTAATACATATAATATGAAGATTAATATTATTTCAAATAACACTTATGCTACTTCTATCTACTAAAAGAGAGGAAAACAAAGTTATAATATACTTACTTGAATGTAAACCTGTCAAGACTCAATCTCTCCCTTGGCCAATGGGGATTTACAAGAGCTTGTTGTGGTTCATAAGGATCACTTTATTAGGCCAAAGAATCTAAGACCTATCCACAAGACTAGATTCTCCAAAATAAGAAACCTAAGCTAACTCTCCTCAAGTAGAATTGTGGAAGAGTAAATTGTGAAGAAGAGTGAGAAAATAATAACTCTTGATTATATATCTTAATAATGATTAAAATTAAATTTTATTTATATGAAGAACTTACCTTAAAATCATTTGGATATGTCAGTTGTGCTAGGTCAACCTGATCGACCTAGCACATTTTTGGTCTAACTCATTAGGTTTGTGCTAGGTTAGCCAAAAGGCTAACAAACCAAAAGAGAGAAAAGGGTCCCTAAATTGTACTAAGTCTTCCAAGTTAACCTAGTATATTGAATAGGTCAAAAGGATTCCAAGAAAGTAAATTAAGGATGAAAAGAGGAAAAATACTAAAAGATTATGCAAAGGAGGAGAGATAGCTTAGGGAAAGGTTTTAAGAACTATTTGGATTGGTAATAATAGGAAAAAAAGGGACAAAAATACTACAATGCACCCCTTAGGGCATGTGCTTAGAGAGATTGAGTCTTGATGGGTTCCTAAAAGATGTAAAGTGTCAATAATTGATAAAAGTTGAAAATATTATGTGTATACATATTCCACACTCAAAGATTATCACATGTCACTAAGGTGTAATAGGGGATGGTGCTTTGAGAAAGAACACAAGGACATACATAATGATGATGCTAAAAAAAGTTGTAGTGAAAGTAAATGATTTAAAGGGAAACTAATCTAAATATTAAACAACTAAAAATTAAATGCAATGCATACCTTAACTTTATTACTAGATGGTTGGCTACATTGTTGTTAGTTTTGATTATGTAGGGCACAAAGACTACTTTCAACAAACCCAATAATATAAAACTAAATAGCAAAAACAAACAAATGCAAGAAAATCCAAGATAACTAGTGTTATGAGGATGGGATATACTTGGGAAATTTGGTAAGTTGGGGTGATAGGTGATATGTTAGACCAAATGACCAAGTCAAATAAAAAGGGTAAATTAGGTAACTAAAAATCGAAGGCTATTAAATATTGAAAAACTCAAACAAGTTATCCTTAAGTAAGAAAGGTAAAATCACCAAATCAATCCAAGGATACATTTCAAACAAGATGGTAAGACAAAAGAAATGGTAAAAAGACTAACTAAAAAGAAAAAATGGTGAAATAACATTGATGAGTAATATAGTAACAATCCAAATCTTAATCATCAATGGAAAAAGGTGCATAAAAAGGGAAAATAACATTGATGAGTGAGAAGTAACAATCCACATCTCATTTAATAATGGAAAAAATGTACAAACTCAAGTGTACGTAACAATAAGATATAAAAAACATGATAAATGGTAAAAGGAAAGTAAAGTAAGCCTACTAAATGTAAAATGATGTAAATAAAATGATCCAAAGTTACTCAAATAGGTTGTTTCACTCTAAGGATAAATAAAACTAAAACAAAGTAGTGATAACATGTTTTTAAGAGGTGAAGAAGGAATTTAAAGAAGAGGGAAAAAAGATTTGGAATCACAATTTGTCTATTAAAAGGCGGGGGGGAATGAAATGGGTATAGGGGAGAATGAAGGAAGAACTAAGATAGAGATAACTCTTTATCAAAGACAAGATAATTAAATTAGGTTTGTCAAAATAAGAGGACTTTCAACCTTAAGTACAATGAATAACTTCTCTTAGTGACACAAGTCTTGGGTAAGCAAATGGAGTATATAGATCATCCAATGAAGGTTATATGTATGAAAATTAAAATGCTCCTACCTCCCCATGACATGTTCCATGATCTTCATGACCCATTGAAAATCCATCAGTCTACTACAAATATTGGGTACTTATGTTAGAAATTAAGTACACCTTAAGGTTTTTTTAATTCCCCTATTCCAATCTACTGATCTAGCACATCTCAAATGACTTCAGTTCTATGTGAAGCTGACTATGGAGATTAAGCTTTGATTGGAAATAGGAGATGTGCTTGTAATCACATATTTTGGTGTGAAATTGACTTTTGAGATTTATATGTTGCCTTTTATATATCATTGCCTTTTGTTTAAATGATTTGGAATTTAACTTTATTTTGATGGTTTTTTCTATCCCTTCTTTATATGGATTTGGAAAACCAAACATGGGTGCTAAAGATGACTTTAATTTGAATACTTGGGACAAGGTCTCTAAGAGAGAGAAATTTCAAAGAGCATGGGGTCTAAGAGTCTCATAAATCTAGGTGAAATAAAAGTGTTATCTTGACTTTGACATTATTTTATCCAATGGGGAGATGAAATAAAGGGGAAATCAAGAGAAATGACACATGGAACAATTTTAATTGCTTTAAATTATAAAAAAATGTGACAAAGTGAAAAAATGGATATAATGATAGAAAAGTGTGATTCCTTATCATAAGAAAGACATAAATGGAGGAAAACATGATAACATAGTTTGTTTACAAATTACTTCTAACAAAATAATTAAAAGAAAAATTTGAGAACAAGGATCAAGAACATGAAAAAAATTGTAATTTTATGAGGAGGGTCACGTCCTACCCATGATCTTACAAAGTAACTCATAAAAGGGATATCCATGACGGTACTGATAATCAAGATAAAATCAAAGTGAGGGAACATTTTTACAAATAACCTCATAAATAAAAACCCAAAGGATGACAAAATAACATTGGTAATTATCAAAGATAAAAAATATATTTAAAATATGGTGTTTTGTGAGGGATGTCGCATCCTATCTATGGTATTATAAAGCAACTCAGAAAAGAAAGACCCAAGGGGTGAGAAAAACCAAAGAAAATGCAAGAAGATAAGGAAGAATATGACACATATAGAAACCAAAAGACCAAAATGGATGACTAAAGGTTTGTGAAAAGAGGGCAATACTACAAAGGGAAAGACCCGTGCTTAAGTAACCTGCAAAAATTATTAGATAGATATAGATAAAAAACATGATAAGAATGAAATGTTTACGAAAAATAATTTTTAAGGAATTGATTGTTGGTGGGATCTTTGAAAACATTTCCTTCATTAGTTTGAAGACAATAATTTCTTAGACCAATAATGTCTTTGACTAAATATGGCCCCCACCATTTTTGGGCATATTTAATGAAAGAATATGATTGATAGTGAAAGAGATAAAGTCCTTAGCAAGAGTGGTTTCAATTTGATGATAGGTAATAAGGTTATCACTTTTACATTGATAACAACCATTAAATTGATGATAAATGAGGTTAAAATCTCCTAAAGCATGAATATATTGGATGTCTAGATCGATAGTAGCTCTCATGCCTAAGATAAGAGCTTTGTATTTAGACATATTGTTGGTGACATCAACAGTGAGACAAGAGGCTAAAGGAATAATATTACCAAGAGGACTAATGACAATACAACCTACCCATCTCCTTGAAGTCAGTTATCACCATCAAAGTGTAAGGTCCAAGTATCCTCATGTAATTCAATATTAATTTCAGGGAGCTCTTCGATAACTACCTTTGGTTTAGTAGTACCAGAGGGAGGGGAAGATTATTAAAGATTATTATCTTCAAAATCAATAGTAAAGTTAAGAAAATAGTCTTTAATGGATATAACTTGATTAATACCTTCAATTAAAAGGATATTTTCATTGGGAAGATCATCTTGAAGTGAAGAAGTGGCCAGAATGGGAGTTGTGGTAAGTTGATTAGCTATGACTTGTCCTTTAACAACTTTTTGTTTGATGATGTAGAAATAAAATTCCATAAGTAAGACCAATTATTTACAATTCTATCTCTAGGAAAAAAGGATTTGGAGAAGAAATTAAAAAGGGGGTTGGAATGAACAATGACATAAGTAGTTTGGTATAACATATAGTGACAAAGCTTTTCATCTACAAAATAGATAGCGAGGCAATCACTCTCAACTTTGGTATAATGTGTCTCATAATAAATGAAGCCTCAACTAATGTATTAAATATCATACTCTCTTCCTATATCATCTTGTTGAGCAAGCATTGCCCCAACTAAAATAGGTGTGGAAAAAGTATAGAGAATTTAAGGTTTATCATTGGAAGGTAGACTAAGTGTAGGTGGATGAAGTAACAATTATTTCATATTATTGAAGGATTTTTGACATGGATCCATCCATTCTAAAACTATACCTTTATTTAGAAGGGAACTAATAGAATGAATGTGATAAGATATTTCATCGATAAATTATCTAATTGTCACAAGTTTTCCTAAATAAGTACAAATATTAAGAATAAATCAAGGAATGGGCATGTTAACAATAACACTATTTTTGGTTGGGTCAACATTGATGTTTTAGAGAGAGACTAAGAATACTAATAATTTTTTGTATGTGACTCCAAAAACACATTTGAAATGATTAAGTCTAACTTTGTATTTAATTAGACTATCAAAGATGATAACAAGATCAAAAAGATAGTTCTTATGATGTTTGGATTTATCAATAAGATCATCCACATAAGTTTCAACAATTTTGTGGTGGAGATCATGAAATATTTTATTCATATCATGTTGTTAGGTAGCTCTATCATTCTTAAAGCTAAAGGGAATTTTTATGTAACAATAGGTGCCCCATTCCATGGGGAAAGTAGTCTTATGTTGGTCCTCAAGAGTGATATGAATCTAATTATATCCTGAGAAGCTATCCATGAGAGAAAACCTTTCATAACTAGACATGGAATCAATGACGGCATCTATTGAAGGTAAGGGGAAGTTGTCCTTAACACAAACAAGATTAAGGTTTAAAAAATCAATACGAATTTGAATGACCATAGTGACCTTATTTTGAATGGGAATAATGTTATAAACCCATTCAAAATAATCCATTGGTTTAATCAATTTAACATCTAGTAGTTTAATGATTTCCTTATGACATACATTAGTAACTTTAGGTGGGAATTTTTGTTTCTTTTGACACACTAGCTTAGCATCAAGATAAGTGATGATATTATGAATCACAATACTAGGGTCAATGCCTGACATATCTTGGTAATACCAAGTGAATGTCTCTTGATATTTATCAAAGAATAAGCTAAAGTTGTCATGCCCAGATGGTGAGAGTTATCAAAGAATCATGATTGGTCTATTAGAAGATGGGGTACCATATTTGATACAAGTTTTTTCTTTGATAATCATGGAATTTCCATATTTAAAATGGTAAGGTGCATTAGGCAAGCCTAAAATTGGATTTTTTTTAGGATCAATGTTAGCGATAAAGTTGTTAAAGCAAGGATTTTTATTCTTGAAATTTCTAAATTTATGATGCTATCGAGGAAGTTGAGGTTCTTGAGCAAGAAGTAACTCAAGAGTATATTTTTCACTATGAAAGGTAGGAAGAGGACCATAATATTCAATATCTACTTCAAGGTCTAGAATTTTATTTCCATGGAAATCATATTCAGAATGAATCTGATGGACATTAGTTGCCTTGGCATCTAGTGTAATTTCAGAAGTAGATGAATAGGATGGATTTAAACAGATAAGAGTATTGATAAATTCAATGATGGGATAAGAATATAAAGAAATGATATGATCCATAGGAGTTAGAGAATATGTAGGAGCATATGTAGGTTCGAAAGGTGTAATTTGTTCTACCACTCAAGGAGTATTGATAAGTGGAGAATTGGTGAGAGGTGCATGGCCTTCAAGATCTAAGTCATGATGTGTAGATATGGTATGTACATCTTGATTGAAGGCATGAATTTGGTCTAAAATATTTTGATAGTGTTGGACATCCAAGTCTTGAGAGTGAGCGTGGGCCATGATATAGTTGTCATCATATGTTAGAGAAATTGTACATGATTGAGAATTGAGGGGAGTTTTAGAAGGTGAAATCCCAATGTTGCTAGATGTATGAGGGGACATGGTGAGATGATATTGGAATAATTTAGCCACTCTAAAATCATTTTAAGTGAAGGCATATTTAGGTAAATAAGGCTCTTGAGTATTTCATGGAGGGAGAAAATTAGTAATCTCATCCATGATAGGAATAATATGATCTCTAGGTAAGAGAAAAAGAAGAAGCTAATCCACAATATATGGAGGTAGATTATTTGTATTATAAGTGTGCTACAACTCATTATGCTCATCTTCATTATAATCCACAAGATTAACTTGAAGATCAATATTCATGTTTATGAACTTAGGTAAAAGAGCACTATTGATTTTATAAATTGTAAGAATTTGATATTGAGGCTTAGGATTGGGAAGCTATATGCTCCATGGGTTAGGATTTGATTTATGCTTGTAATGTTTTCCACTATGTAAGAATTTAATACACTAAATACCAAAAGAGGTGATGACCCTCATCTAATGAGTCCATGGATGACCAAGGAGAATGTTCTAATAGTCTTAGGTCCAATGGTCAATGGAAGCCAAACGTAGCCAAGTGGGTTTTGATTAGTCTTGTCAAAGCCATGACAAGTAAGATGTTTTTTTTTTAATATGATATTTTTTATATCAAAGTTACTGAATGACCCATATGGATGTGACATGAATATCAGAACCTTCATCAACTAGAACTTTTCAGATAAGGGTGGTATTAATGGTTAATTTGATAAAGAGAAGATAATAATCAACATGAAAAAGAATTTTGTAATTGATCATGTCCTCTTCAATAAATTCAATGGAAGGATTGAAAGAAGGACACATAGTATTAATGGTATTGACATTAGTTGGTTGAGAAGCAATAGAAGGTGGTTCTTCATCTATGGAAGATGTATCTTTAATTTCTTAAAGTTGTTGCATAAGAAATTTATGATGATAGGGTGAAGTAAAAACCAAATACATAATAGAAATCTTACAAGGAATATAGTTGATCTCTTTAAGAAAATTCCAATGTGATTTAGAAGAACCAACATAAGTTTTAGAAGTAAAATTAGATTTAGGAGGTATATATGTGGTAGGAGGATCAAAAGGAGGAAGTTGTTCCTTAGGTGCTTTCGAATAATCATGAGTGGTAGTGGTATCTTTAATAAATATTTATTCTAAAGATGGTTTCTTAGGCTTCATAACCAGATCTTTGTGAGCCATTTTATGATGATATCTAACCTTATAATTGTTGACATATTGAGATTTGTTACAATATAGGTCATAATCAACATCGATGGAATAAACATCCTTAACATTTGATTGATTATTGTTTGAAGAAGATTTTTGATTATTATAAGTAGAGGATTTAAATTTTTTTCATTTTTTTAGATTTAGTAACATACTCTTGATGATGAAGTTTGATCATATCTTCATGGTTAAATGAGTCACCAAGCATATAAGAAACAACACACTTAGTGAGCCCTTTACAAGATTCATGAAAATGACCATTGTTAGTATGGAACCAATAGAATAGATTGGGATCACACCATTCAGGAGGAGCATTGGTATAAATGAAAGGTTTCAAGGGTGGTAAAAATTGTTTCATTTATTGTACCAAAAGCGGTGTGTGAGATGGTAAAGGAACATCAAATATGGCAACTCCAAGTTTGGTTTAGGGAGTATTATGAGTGATATCATTAGATATTTGAAATGATCCTTTAAGAATTTTAGGATTGGGTTCGAATTGCTTTATAAAAAAATATTGATGCTTAGTTTAGTCTAGAGCTTCATTAAGATTTTGATGAACAAATGTTTGAACCTTTTATTTAAGACTAGGAGTTAATGAGGTAATAAATAGCTTGAATAAATTATCATCAGTCATATTATGATTAGATTTATGAGCTAAAAATTTCCTTCTTTTAATAAAGTCATGAGTTGATTCATTAGGATATTTTTTATCATTTATGAAGTGACTAAGAAAATTTATAAGAAGATTTTATGTTGAAACTCTTTAACCAAAGGATTAACAAAATCTTCAAGTTACCAAATAGAATGTTGAGGATGCGGATTATACCATTCCAATACATCACCAGTGAAAGTTTTGACTAAGTGTTTAGTTTTGCTAAATGTATTAGTTTGGATCCACTCTTTGTAAAGGTTATAAAAGGCTTTGAGGAATGAATTAGGGACTTTAGTCCCATCATATTTTATAGTTAGAGTTATGTTACCAATATCAATTGATATAATGAATGGAGATAAAGGCTCATTTTGAATGGTTTAAAGTATCTTGTTAATCATTATGGGTTGAGGAATAACATTACCCAAGCCATCCCTAAGAGGTGGAGGAATATAATTAGGATTAGCTTTAGGATGAATAGTTAGAGGTTGATTAGCTACATTGATTAAATGATTTTGAAGTTGCATCATTTGGTTGATATTAGAATTTTTTATGATGTTCATTTGTTTAACGACTTGAGCCAAGATTTAGGTTGTATCAGGAGGTGAGTTTGTGTTGGTTGGAGCACTCCCTAAATTAGTATTAGGGGAAGGATTATTAGAATAAGGTTTAGTAGTGGGATTTTTAAATAGATTTGTATCAATCACTCCCACATTGGTTTGGAGAGTTTGAGAAGTGTCTTGATAAGTATGGAAAGGATTGGATCCATCAACATCATCTTGAGGTATTTTTTGCATTGTGTTATATTTCATAGATGAAGGAGCAGAACAGGTGCCCAAAGAGTGATGGTTCTCTTTGGAGGAAAAGAGAGGAAGGAATAAACATCCAATATAGTATCTAAATGGATTTAGGTTGTCCAAAAAATATTTTAATAGGAGACCTCATTCTGACTGAAGAGAGATGAACAAGATGCAAAATTGGAAACTAGATTGAAAAATAAGAAAAGCAAAAAATAGTACTAGGTCAACCAGATCTACCTAGTGAAGGAAACAAGGCTTTGTAGACTATACTAGGTCAATCTAGTGTAGGGAACAGAAGCTAGAAAAAGTATAGGGTTAACCATGTTGACCTAGTATAGTGAATATGAAAGAATAAAATATTGATAAAAAGCTGTATAAATGAAATAAGACAATTTACAGATAATCTATGAAAGTAAGTGTAGAAAGGAAACACACAATCAAAGGAATTAACATTAGCCAATCTAATTGATGAAAACAAAGCAAAATATTACACTAACACTGACTAATGCAAGATTTTTCACACATAATTAATAAAACAACAAGTAAACAATTTGAAATTAAAGCTAGCTACTTGGTCAACCTATAATGTTGATTAGATTATTAAGAATTATTTTAAGTGTAAAGGGAGATTGAATATAAACAAGGTACTAAATAGCAATCTATGGATAATTTTAGGTAATTTTATGATGAAATAGACTATAGTGGTAATGATATGGGATTATTATTAGGGCCTACCCCTCACTTTACACATTAAAACAATAAGGGTAACATGTGTTTAGCCAAAATATACCATTAACCACACTTTATATTTGACCAAAGCATCAAGTTGGCTTCCTCCTTGGTGATGAAATCTAAATAGGTAGACATGGGTAGTCAAATGTTTAAATCCTTATTTATGTTTATATGGTTATTTTATGTGTGTAAAATAATATAGATAGTGTAACTAAGTGATTAATTCAAAATACCCTAATTAGACTAAGTGAACTATTATAATCATGCAAATAACTTAAAATAAAGATGTGATTAACATATATGGTTAATTCCAACTTTGAAACAAGGTATGGTTGAGAAAATATATAGACAATAATACAAAATAAGGTTGATAGGGTCAAACCTATACTATAGAAGTAAAGTTTGAAAGTGAACTAGGTCGGTCAAGTTGACCTAGTTATTTAAAAAAACATGGAACATAGAACTAGGCCCATAGGGTCAACCTAGTTGATTGTGTAGACGTAGTTTTGAATGTTGCAAACTATGAAAGGAAAGTATAGAAAAAATAAAGATACAAAGGAATATAAATTGACCTTGGTAGATCAGAGATGAAAAGGAGAATATTGATTATTTGAGAACTTGTAAAAAAGAGGCTTTAATGAAGACCCACTCTTAAGCCTATGAAACAATGGATTAAAGTCCTATAAGATGATCACTAACAAGAGGCTTTAGTGAAGTACCCACTTCACAAGGAGCACCAACCCCTAAAGATGAAAAAGACCAACTTACCTAAGATGTTGAGAACCAACATAACACCTTATCAAATGAACAACTATTAAAATTTAATTAATTATAAATATAATAGAGAAACCCTAAAATAACACTCTTCTCTAAGTCTACAATTCCACACATGTCACTGACAACAAGCTATCTCTTCAACACAAGAAAATAATCCCTTCGCAAATCTTTCACTTATATTCAAATATGCACCCATAAATATGATAAAAATAATCAATAGAGTTAGAAAATTATACTGAGTCTAATGATATTTTTATCTACTAAATATCATATAAACATTGGTCACCAATACCCCCACCAACCTTCGCACAAGGTCTTCGAATATCAACAGACACACTTGCTTGCTTTTCTTAATTTCAACACCCAAAAGGAATAAATCACCTTGTATATATACTAATATTAATTATGGTGAGCCATATATATTTATAACATCTTAGGAATAATGACTAATGTCCCCCAAGGTTGGCCATGATCCTCTACACAAGCTTTCTATATCATACCATGAGATCATGTCACAAACACCTCCTAAACGAAGCATAACACCAATTGTGTGACTATATTTGAATAAATAAAGATTATTAAAATATTAAAAATATCTATATAAGTACTTTAATAATTACTCAACACTCTCTAACCATCAAAAACACTTGATCTGACCATCTACCCTACAAACAAACTTATTCATCCAAAATAGGTTCTTTTTGCTAGCAAAACCATCATGGTCAACTATGATTTAATAATTCAATCATCTCTAAGTGAATAAGAATAATAATAATCCAATGGATAGAGGGAATACATCACCTAAATCACCTACAAGAGATCAGACACATTCTTACTCACTAATTAGGCCTTCCAATTCCTCTTTTCACTCTGATCACTCTTTCTCACTTATGGCACCATTTCCTTCATATTGACTAGTCAAATTTAACCTTCTATAAATTTGAAAAAAAATATGAATCTTCCTAAAAAATTTCATAGATATTTTTTACAAGTCCTAATCTTAAAAAATCATCCATTATATCATCCATTCATTCTCATAAATCTTCATTAAAAACAAGATTATTATTAATAACCCCTTTTATATGGGACCCATACACTATCAAGATACCAAAAATACTTTATTAGAAACTTGAAGGATTCCTCTAAAACCTCCAATAATCATCCTAACCTTTCACCATCATACTTGGAACCAATAAGCAATATCTTTCTAATCAAGTCTAAGACTGGGGTTTTAGCACTCAAAAAGCTTAGCTTCTTAACAATCATTCATAAATTTGTACCACTTAATTCCTAAACCAATTATTATAAAATATTATTATATACCTTCCCCAACATCTCCAACATGTTCAACTCCCCATACATATCTTTCATGTACCAATGAACACAAGAAAGCCCTTCTCATGCTCACTAGACACCTTTCTAACACCTCTTGAAGCCATAAGATCTTTGTTTTGACTTTTGACTTCAAAATTTAACCTTTAACTTGGTCAATGAACTTTAAAACTCCTATTTTATCATCTCCCACGTAGATATAATCTTAACCACTTTAAAATCACTCTTTGACCCTTCACAAAGCCTTATTATCCCACCTAGGCCAACTAGGCCAATAACCAAGCTATCATGAAAAACACTTGTAACCTCTTAAAAACCATAAAAATGACCTATTAGATCCGTATAAATACCTATCATGTATATTCCAAGCATACAAAGCTCCTTACCATGTAACACAAGCCATAGTTCTCAGAACCCCATAGGTAACCATGCTTGATCAAGCCTACAAGGCATAACCTAACCTACATACCTCATGAAGGCCACATGAAGTCAACCCTTGAGAATATAATACATCAATACAAATAAAAACATAATCATACCAATCTCTATTCAGCCATACAACATGCACATCCTTGCAAGTATCCCATTGCTCTAAGTATATTAGACCACCATGTTCCATCACTTTGACTTGTTAGACCTTTTTTTCATCACTAATGCCACTTGAAATCAATGAGAACACATAACCATCAATACCCCAACAATCTCCCCCTTTTTCATTGATGGTAACACTCCTTTTCTCTCTCCCCCTTTGTCAAAATGACAAAGTAGACTCCCTTCAACACTAGGCACCATAGAAAATAAGAAAATAATTCATAGAAAACTCATGAAAACATGATCACCTACAATAAATCTTTTGAAAATGGACCATTCAATCCTTAAATAATCATAAATTCTCTTTGGAAGATGCTCTCACTTAGAACTGCTCTTGAATCATCAAGATCCTTAGATGTGTCACCAATTTGCAAGGCAACATAGTTCCCCCAAGGACCTTACTTAACTTTTAAGGTTTATAATTAGTATACACAACCCATGCACACCTAAAATATCTCCAAGGACAATGACCATCAACTCAAATAATAATATGAATACCAAATCACCATGCAGGCTCACATACCTTTACACTCAATGCACCTTGCAGAACACCAAGAGTAATTAAATAAAACCAACATACCTAAATCATGCTTAAAATAAAAAAATAATCATCTATAACCAAAAAATCCATTCTTATTTTGAAAACTTTCTTAAAAATCTTCATTTTCTTTGCTAGGCCTACTTCGACCCCTTGTAACACTATCTGGTCACGACAGACCTCATATCTCTTTTCCCTAATCACTTCAAGACATGAAAATTCATATTTCAATACAAATATAATTCCCCATTATTAATGACAAAAATGATCCTCTAACCCATCCTCCTTATAATACTTCCTTCTTTAGCCTACTAGCTAATTAGGCCTCTTAGTGAGCTAAAACCTGAATAAAATGAAATATACTCACTTCCATACGACTTTAAAAGTTGATATAGATACCCATTATTCCCATTAAACCAATTTTGAATCTTTTATCGTCCAACTCCAAATTTTGACCACTTTTCTAAACATGCCCAAATCACTAGGCCTTCAAAGCAATAGTTGGTCAAAAGTCAACATCTAGTTAGCTTAGACACTTGAGATAGATAAGAATCCTAGATAAAATTAAAAATAAATTCCATGCCAAATTTCAAGCCTCCTCACCTTTGGGAACCATGACTTCCTTTATGCCACCAAACACATGTTCTAGAGAAGAGAAGCCAATGACCACTCAAAATGCTCCACCTGGCACAAAAATATTCATCCCCCTATGAAACCACCTAGAACATGTCTTAAACACATTTTAAAACCTTATTGATAAAAACATAGTTCATGACACATCTTCATTATTTAAGTGACCCTTTAAACCAAGCATTCTATGCATATAAACCCAATACCTATAGCAGGCATCTTGACCAAATAGTCAAAATCATACTTGGGCACCTCAATAATATCTTCAAACCATATTTCCTCTTTTGAAATTAAAAAAAACAACTTTAATCACTTATTATAAAGCTTATATCCACCTTATAACACTATATGATCTATCTTGGCACTTTCTAGGTAGTCATCACTACAAAAATTGGTCAACTTAGTCTTTTGACCATAAAACACATATCTAAGCTCATAAAGATCTAAAACCACCTAGAAATGACTCGTGAAAATCTTCCTCAAAACCTAATACAAACCACTTCTTCCTTCTCCTTCAAATCATGACTCAATTAAGACATCAAGAATTGATGAAAATGAAATTTTAGGAGTAAAAGACCCGAACATACCTCTTAGATAAACAATCTTGCTTCTTCACCTATAGGAGTCTCTTTTGAAGAATAGATAGAGAGCTCCAATCCCTCAAGACTGATTTTAATTACTATGAATCTTGATGTGTCCCACATCTTCTCATATTCTTCTTCCTCTTTGGTCAACATAGTCTTATTCTTCTTTAACTTGCCTGTGACTACCTCTTTTATTCTTGAAATTTTATCCTCTTTTAAATTTGAATATGAAAAAAATAAGGATGCCACTATGTCTTGATATATATTAACAAATGAATTAACCTTTTCAAGGTCTATCAATGATTGATCTATATTGGAAATATCATCATTGACATCTACAAAATGATCCATCCTTATCTTAAGGCTATTTTTGTCTTTTTCCTTCAACTTATCATTGTTTTTGATCTTTCCATTGAAAATATGAATAAATAATGAAAAAAATTAGTGAAAGAAGCACTCTCCACATTTTAAAACACACAATCCTGATCTATAGACATATCAACTATTACCTTTTTTTTCTTCCTTTGGCTTGTATAACACTTTATCTTTCCTTTATTAAAAACTTACATTTGGATTGGTCCTGACTTGATTAAGATCCCCATTTTTCTGACAAAATTTAGCAATATGATTAAATCCCTTGTAATTAAAACATGCAATCCTTCTTTGATACTAACAAAAAATTTGACTTAGTTACCAATCCTTTGAAAATTAAAACATGTTAAATTATTAGGAAAAAACTCACTTTACTTTATCTTCTTTAGACAATGATTGGCTAAATGTCCCATCTCCAAACACTTGAAGCATTTTATCTCATTTATAAGATTACACAGATTTATTTTCTTAGCCTTCATCTTGAAATAATTGGCCTTATGACCAAACTCATGAAAAATATGATAGTATCCATTAATTTTCAAATTATTTATGAAATTAGGATATCTTACCTTATTGGAGCTAGCATCCTCAGTTGGGGTATTGATTTTTTCATGTTTGTCTTTCTCATCTTCAATGCTTTTCTCCTTTTCTTGAGATAATACTAATGGATTCTCAATGAAACCTAGACCTATTATATCACTTGAAGACTTTTGATTCATCAACAGATTGTCAAGATCATTTGTGCTTTTTTCATACTTGGAAAAATACTTAGCCTTATTCAAAGCTTTCTCTAATTAATCATTCAAAAACTTGTTTTTTTTAATCAACTTGGAACACTCTTCTTCCTTACCTTTTATGCTTGAGGATATAGAATCCAATTTGGAATTTAAGAACATAATTACTCCTTCATGATCCCTATTATCTTCAGTTGTCTTAGCCTCAAAAATATTGAATTGAACTTCATAGTATTTTAAATTGGCTTTCAAACCTTTACATACATTTCTTTCAATTTTCAAATCTTCAAGAGAAAGTTTTCATTCACTCTCATAATTGGGAATGTTTTCCTCATCCTATTCATCTGATCCACTCTAGTTTCATTCAATTTGATATGAAAAATCACCTTCATCATCTAATTTGATTTCCATGAAAAGGACTTCATCATCATCTTCTTCATTTTCATTATGACTATTATCAGATTAACTGTCATCACCTACTTCTGAGTCACTATCATCCATCTTTATGTATAGACTCCTTTTGTCCTTATAGAAATTCTTTTTGTTATCAAAATTCTTGAATGATCTCTTATTTCTATACGACCTAAAATCTTTTGTACCTTCTAGTTTATCTTCATCCTCATCTTTCTTATGATTGTGAGGACATTTGCTTGTAAAATGACCTACTTCACCATAGTTGAAGCACATAAAAGGAAGTTTACCTCTATAACTATCTAATCTAGTCTTCAACTTGCTTAAAAACAAATCAATTAAATCATCATTAGATATATCATATAACGTTGCATTTTTTTCCTTGAGACCCCTTACTTTGTGTCTTCTTTTCTTTAGGCTTATTCTCTACCTTAAAATCAACATCCTTCTTAAGAGGCTTGTCTTCATTTATCCTCATCTCATAAGTAGTGAGAGATCTATAAAGTTCATCCATCTTCATTAGTGTAAGATCATGATTTTCCTCAGTTGTACATACCTTAGAGTCAAACCTATAAGATAGAGATCTTAAGACCTTTTGAACAATAATATCCTCTTTTATATCTTCTCCAAGACCCCTAATAATATTGACCACATCATCCACTCTATTCAAGAAGGATGCCACAGAATCCTCCTCCTTCATTTTGATACTTTCAAACTATTTTTCTAAAGTTTGTAATTTTGATAGCTTGACCTTTGAGTCTCCTTCATAGATTATCTTCAACTTATTTCAAATTTCATTATATATTTGATAGTGAATGAACTTTGAGAATTTAGTCTTTGATAGACCATTAGAAATAAAATTAATAGCCTTTGAATTTCTTTCAAATAGTTTGTTATAAAAAACACTAATAGGAGAAATAGTAAGAATAACATATCCATCAAAAATAATCTACCAAACATCAAATCCTAAAGCCATGAAAAAATTATACATTCTTTAACTCCAAAAGGCATAGTTAGAACCATTAAACAATGGAGCTTATTTGGAAGAGAAAACACCTTGCATTCCTTGACTAGCCATTGTACCTTAGAATCACCTTTCAAACTGTTAAGCCACAAAAGGACCCAATCTGATACAAATTGAGAGAATTACACACCACTAAGAGGGGGGTGAATTAGTGGTTAACAATAATTCAATTCAAATCCCAACTCTTCAAGTTACTTAACCAATCACATCAATATGTAAGATAGATGAATAAAATAAAAAACATGAATGTAACCATTACATAAGATTTATGTGGGAAACCCTCATAAGGGAGTATACGTACTCTAAAGTATAAAAAACAATGGGCTATAGTCTTATTATATGATCACAAACAAGAGGCTTTAGTGAAGTACCCACTTCACAAGGAGCACCAACCCCTAAAGATGACAAGCACCAACTTGCCTAAGATGTTGAGAACCAACACAAAACCTTATCAAATGAACAAATATTGAAATTTTATTGCTTCTCAATTTGATATATAAACCCTAAAAGAACACTCTTCTCCAAGTTTACAACTCCACACACATCACCAACAACAAGCTACCTCTTTAACACTAGAAAATAACCGCTTCACAAATATTTCACTTATATTCAAATATGCACTCATAAATATGTAAAAAATAACCAATAGAATAAAAAAAATATTTTGAGTCTAATTTAATTTTTCTCTACTCTATCTCATACAAACTTTGGTCACCAAGACCTTCAACAACCTTCTCATAAGGTCTTTAAATATCACCACACACACTTTCTTGTTTGATTCATTCCCACACCCAAAAGGAATAAATCACCTTGTATATATACCAATATTAATTATGGTCAGCCATATATATTTTTAAAATATTAAGAATAATTATTAATGTCCCTCAAGGTTGGCCATGATCATCTGCACAAGCTTTCTATACCATACCATGAGCTCATGTCACAAACACCTCATAAACAAAGCATAACACCAATTTTGTGACTATATTTGACTAAATAAAGATTAGTAAAATATTTAAAAAATTTAAAAAATTACTTAAATAAGTCCTCAACACTCTCTAACCATAAAAAACACTTGATCTAACCATTTTCCTTTTGAACAAACTCAATCATTTGAAATAGGTTCCTTTTGCTAGAAAAAGCATCATGGTCAACTATGAGTCAACCATTATTTCATCTCTAAGTGATTAGGAATAATAATAATCTCATTGATAGAGGTAATACATCCCCTAAATCACCTCCATGAGCTCAAACTGATTCCTAGTCATTAATTAGGCCTTCCAATTCCTCTTTTCACTGTGATAACTCTTTCTCACCTATGGCACCATTTCCTTCATATCAATTAGTCAACTTTAACCTTATAGAAATTTGACATAGAAAGATGAATTTTCCTAAAAATTTTCATGGAATTTTTTGACAAGTCCTAAGCTTCAGCAATAATCCATTATATCATCTGGTCATTCTCATAAATCTTCCTAAAAAATAAGAATATTATTAACACATTTTATGTGGGACCCACACACTGTCAAGAGACCAAAAATACTTTATCAAAAACTTGAAGGAGACCTATGAAACCTCAAATCATCATCTTGATCTTTCACCATCATAATAGGTACTAATAATCAATATGTTTCCAATTAGGTCTAAGATTGTGGTTTTAGCACTCCAAAACCCTCTTAGATTCTTAACAATCATTCATAAAGTTGTGCCCCTTAACCCCTAAACCAATGATTATAAAAAATTCTTAGGGACCTTCCCCAACATCTATAAAAGGATCAACTCCCCATTAAAACCTTTCACATGCCAATGAACATAATAAATTCCTTCTTAGGCTCACTAGACACCTTTCTAGCACCTCTTAAAGCCATATGATATTTTTTATGATTTTTTACTTCAATGTTTGACATATAAATTAGTAAATGAACTAAAAAAATCCTCTATAATCATCTCACACGAATATATAATATTAAACATTCTATAATCACTCTTTGACCCTTCACAAAGCCACACTAGCCCACCTAGGCCAATAGCCAAGTTGTCATGCAGAACACTTGTCACATCTTGTAAACCATACACCTAAACTCTTTGTCTGATATACATGTATAACACAT
This sequence comes from Torreya grandis, assembly GCA_037957365.1. NCBI lineage: Eukaryota > Viridiplantae > Streptophyta > Pinopsida > Cupressales > Taxaceae > Torreya > Torreya grandis. The sequence goes on along the minus strand of JARHVA010004961.1, from coordinate 335,707 downwards.
ATATTAAAATAATAATAATATCCTTACCATGTCACATAATCCATAGTGCTTAGAACCCCATAGGTAACTATGCTTGATAAGGCCTACAAGGTATAACCTGTCTTGCGTACCTCATGAAGGCCACATGAAGTCAAACCTTGAACATAGATCGCATCAGGTTTAAGTCAAACATCATAATACCAAGATTAATTTATCCATACAAAATCCACCTTGGACACCCATGCACATCCTTTTAAATATCCCATTACTCTAAATATATTAGACCACTATATTCCATTACTTTGACCTGTTAGACCACTTTGTCATCACCAATGCCACTTGACATCAATGAAAACACATCTACTATGAATATCCCAATAGGTTAATTTATCATAATAAATATATTATAAAAATAATAATTAATAAAAATGAAATAATTGAAATAAATCCTTCAAGGGTTAGTTTCACATTGGGTTTACTAGAACATAAACAATCAAAAATTCATCATGTCCATAAATCAATCCTATATCGGATGGGATAAAGTACACCTAACCTTCTCATTGGGGAGCATATAATTATTAAGTGGGAGCATGACCAATGTAAGTATATTATAGACCTAGTTAGGGGATCAATTTTCACAACACACCATGTGAGGTAGGGTTCCAAATACTACATCCTAACACACTCACACAATAATCCTAAAAGAGTTATATGATTTAATATTTCACTAATCTAATAACAAGAAAAGTAAATCTAATCTAATGTACACTAAAGCTTGTCGAACAAAGTGGGTTTTGGTAAATAAAAGTAATCAAAACATGTATAGGGAACCTCAAATAAACTAAGTATGAGTAATACCCTAATACATAGAATATGAAGAGTAATATTATTCAAGCCAACATTTATACTATTTTATGTACTAAAAGAGAGGAGAATAAAGTTAGAATATAATTACCTAAATGTGAACCTGTCGAGACTCAATATATCCCTTGGCTAATGGGACTTTACAAGAGGTTGTTGTGGTTTTTAGGATCACCTTTTTAGGCTAAAGCATCTAAGACCTATCCACAAGACTAGATTCTCCAAAATAAGAAACCTAAGCTAAGTCTCCTCAAGTAGATTGGTGAAAGAGAAAATTATGAAGAAGCATGAGTAAATAATAAATCTTGATTGTATATATTAATAATGATCTAAATTAACTTGTATTTATAGGTGGAATTTACCCTAAAATCATTCAGATATGTTAGAGATGCTAGGTCAACCCGATCGACCTAGCATGTTTTTGGGCTAACTCACTAGGTCTGTGCTAGGTTGGCTAGAAGGATAACAAACCAAAAGAGAGAAAAGGGTCCCTAAACTATACTAGGTAGATTAGGTCAACCTAATATGCTAAACAAGTAACAAGGATGTCAAGAAAGGAAATAAAGGATGAAAAGAGGAAAAATCCTAGAAGATTATGCAAGGGAGAAGAGACAACTTAGGGAAAGGTTTTAGGAATTGGTTGGATTGGTAATAATATGGAAAACATGGACAAAAATCATGTAAAGCACCAAAGATATGCCCACCACTTTCTTGGTGTACCCCTTAGGGTGTGCACTTATAGTGATTGAGTCTTGATGTGTTCCTACAATATGTAAAGCATCAATAATTGATAAATTTTTAAAATATTATGTGTATACAAATTATACTTATTTTTTGGATATCCATGAACCCTAATATAAGCATAATAATTCTTTGACCTTTACATATGATAAGTAAGAGGTAATATGATCAATTTATTTCAAAGCATGGTTTTGAAAGTTTCACTTGGAGAGGTTTTAATATTATGCCATTTTTTTAATATATTAGTAATATATGTCTTTTTCTTAGCCAATGTTAGATAAGAAATATTTTTATAATCATAATTTTTGATGGGGGAGCTAGAGATGTAATTTTTAGTATCATGCTTATAATTTTGAGAATTTAATATCTTATATTAATGTGACTTGACCTTTATATAAAAGTTTTGGACTTATATTTTTGACTCATCTATGGAATGCATCATAGTAAGAATTTTATGTAAATGAATGGTGGCACTATGAATAGGTTCATTCAAAAGTTGATTCTTATCATTAGTGGTAGGACTATGTACACCACTTCTTATGGGTTGGAAAGATACGTATTTACAATCATTAAACACTAAAATTTATGATTAATTATTCATGTAATATTTGATATTAAGTGAAAATAATAATTTTTCATGTATAACATCATCCATAGTTTCATTACATTTGGATTCATCATTTTTAATACATATTCATGTTGTGATAGCATTGACCTACATATCCAATATAAACTAAAGGTGAATAATAGGGAAGTAATTGTCTATCACTACCATGATGTCTTTAGGGAGGAGGAATGAAAGGAGTCATACATTCATTTCCCCTCTAAGTAGTAGCCAGAATAATCTTTTATTCAACAATCGATCAATATGGGTTACTGAGAAGAGATACTAATTCATCATTAATAACATAATTATTAGTTTTATTTTAGATTAATTTAACCCATTTCGTTGCATGAGATAATAATACATCATATAACCTATGATAAAGACATGAAATTATGACAACCATAGCTTGAGTTTCAAAATATAAAAAATTAGCATCCATTGTTGTTATGTTAGGGGTTTGATTATGTGGATAAGAGGAAATAAAAAATAATATCTTAAATTCAAAACATAATAGAGGTTAAATTTGAAAACATAAGAAATCATGAAACCCTAATGTATAAAATACCTAGGGTTTGCTCTTGCTCTAGTCAATGATCAAGTTCACGAAAATGTTCTATTTTTTATTAGTATGATCTAAATGAATCATATATAAGGTAATTTGGGTTGTGTAAAATATAAAAATAATACCCTTATCTAAATTCAAATTAAGATATATTTATATTACACTTAGATAATAAAAATTGGCAAATTAAAAGGCAAGAGATGTACCTATCTTATTCTAATATTTATTAACACTATTTCTAAATTATATAGAAAATTTGTCTTATACACTTGGAAAATACATATCATGGATGTGCCTTTAGTTTCTATACATTCCCCACTACAAAATGATTGTTTACACTATCTCTTTATGCATAATTAATTATATATTAATCTTACCATTGTCTTTATGATGACTTAGGCCTTTTATCTTGCCTAGAATTCTATAAACATACATATATTATATCTCTACAAGTTTTAAACATACTTATATTTTCCAACTACTTGGACCCTTACATCCTAGTTAGATGCCTATGTCGATGAAAGTGTCTTATTATGACAAAAGTTTCTAGTGCCCTAAAGTAATATAATATACAAATGAAATATATTCTTATGGTTAGCCTAGTTACTTTAATGAAATATATTATCCAAAGGGATTGGTATAAATACATTATCAATCCTCATTCATTCATTACATATCATATACCAAATAAATCATAAGTAAAATTAGTAAAGTCATTAAATTAAGCCCTCATGTGAGCAATGATTCCTTATTTTCTCCTATTTACATACTGGTCATAGGAATAACACATCCATAGGTCTAAAATATTGAAGGAACATCCCATGAATGATATTTTCTAAGTTATACGTTAGGTTATTATTGTAATTGCTTATTACTCATTGTGTGATTCACACACAAGCCAACACATAGGTTATAAATACATAAGTATGAGGCCCCATTCAAAGTATTGGCTATGTAGGTATCCCTCGTTAATAGAGGTGTATATGGGTCATATCAACATAATGTACCCATTACTCCATTTTTCCATAGCCTATATCGATAATAATAACAAGTGTTTTAATATTTTACAATGAGTGATATTCCATGACCCATATCTAAATGCATCAGTGTAAAAGGGACATTAAACCCCAAAAAACCAAGTGGTCATATCCAGTTTCAATAGGTATTACATAATAGAAACCTAGATCCAATCTAGATAAAAGCATTGATGTAACCATTCTAGGTTGATGAAAGTGTTTGTAGCTATAAAGGTATAATTTATAGAATCAAGTGACTAATCCATAATCTATATCTATTCTACTTTATGCCTATTCTACATTTAGATCTATTTTAGAATCAAAATTAGTTGTCTTTTTTTCATTACCATCATAATATTTAACATAGGTATAATTTCCATTTTTAGCATATCTTAGCACATAAATTTATTATATGTTATATGTAAGCCTTGTAATTAATTGGCCTACTACTGATCTACTTATCACCCTATTACTTATTCATTTCTATATTCTTAACCCTAACACCATAGGATCTATATACAAAACCTAGGGTCAAATATATTGTTGAGATGCCATCACCAACTAATATAAAATAGATATGATTTTTACAAGGTATAATTTAGACTATCTGATAATTCATCTCTTAGTTAGATGATAAAATAATTCATTTTATGTTATTTCTAAAAAAGTACACCAAATTTGTATGGGATGAATTTTTTCAATAAATCATTGATAAAATCAAATAATAGTTAGTAAACCCATCAATAATCAAGCATCATATTTTAGATAAGACATTAATTCTCTATATCTCATTCACTCATGAGGCCTTTGGATCCATATTAGCACAATATGATGATAATCATAAAAATTAGGCAATATATTAGATTAGTTTACAATTGGTTGATTATGAAGGTAAATATATATAAATGGAAAAATTATGTTTAGTGTTATCACATAGGTTTTGCACCTGCTCTTTGATGATGTATCTCATTATGAAAATACCTAATGATACAATAGAAAAACCTATAAATTCATGGGAATTCATAAAATTGAGGTTAATCTCTAGATAAGTTCAAATTCCTTTCACTAAATCTAGTGAAATTGATAAAATACTAGTTCTATATAATTTGCACTCCTTTAGTGTTCTTGCTCTTAAACTAGGGTTTAACTAGGAAAAGAGTTTGAGAAATTAAAATTGAAACAATAAAAATAGTGATTGCACCAAATATTTTAGTAGATTTTAATGCTTGCTTCAAAGATCACAATAAAACATAAAATATATTCAAGTTTATTTGAACACAGACTCATGCAAATGGGAAATCAAAGGCAATATTTGTTATTTTTCATAGAAAGGAAAATATTACTTTAGTTTTATCAAAAAATTATCCAAAAGGGTATAAGATACCAAAAATGAATTTATTTTGACTTAAATAAGAATTGTAATAACCAAAAATACTCAAATAATTTTCATACACAAGGATTCCATAGATAATAAAGGAAAGATCTTCAATTTATTGTATTCACCAGGTTAAAACTTGTAGAAAATACATTTAAAATGAAAAAAATATTAATAATAGCAAAAATATAGATTGGGATATGGGGTTTACCCATATTTATACAAAAAATATCTCATAGATGAGATATAGTTATCAAAACTTCAATACCCAATAGAATAAATCATGAAAATTTGGAACTTCATGTAAAAAGATTCATGATATCTTATTTGTGGTGCCCTTGACTTGGTAAAATAGTTATTAAGAATGCATGAAATAGATGTCATGGTCTTCAACTTGGTATGACATGGATAATATTAAAAGATTTGCATGTAATTAGTTGATTCTTCTTCATGTAGTTGCAAGTTAATCTTCATGAAAATATGTAATGCCCAAAATGGAACTCAACATTTATAAAAAAGATAACTTGGAAGTAACTCAAGTGATTTTTTGTAAAACCCTAATTTTAAAATTACAAGTGAGACTTTTACAACTTGTAAGTCATGTTACTTTGTCAAAATGTAATTTGCAATTATCAATATGTAGTTTTACAACTTTAGCAATTATAACTTGTCAAAATAGAAAGTGTAATTTGTAATTGTGTTTTATATAGTTTTTTAGTTGTCAAAAATATAAAGTGTAAAATACATATTTATCTTTCTCAAAAAGAGATATAAAAGATAGTTTTATTTTTACAATATACAACTCTATAATGTTTTACAATAATGAAATTACAATTCATGAAAATGTTTCAATATAAAGAACTAATTAGTTTGAAAAACTTCTTATACCTTTTGGTCTTTCTTAGCCTATAACTTATATACATGTGCATCAAATGCCTTGAAATTTTCCTATATTATATCTTCATATACACCAAAGGAGTAAAGGTTAGTGATCTCACAACCTGTTGATGTATCAAAAATTTCCCTCAAAGCCTTTATTTTTTACATTTATTTACCCATATTAAACAATGTATTGTAATACTTGATATAGTGAGGGATAAAACTTAGGGTAAAGACTGTATCCTTTACAAATTAATTTTCTACTACTTCCTTAAACTTGCTCTAAACCTCTTCTACTAGAAAGAGGTTATATTCATCATCTTCTGGTTAGCATGACAATTTACTCAACATTTCTTTAATGTCATACAACATGTCTATAGCCTTGTCATGGCCAACCTTATCTTTGTGTGTAGTTTCTATTAGAAACTTAATCTAAAATTCTATTCTCTATCCAAATCCTCCTATTCTACATTATTTTTCAATATTCCTTTAGCAAGGATGATGTCAATATCAATATAGTCTACATATATTAACTTGGGATAATAGATATTCAAATTCATTATTTCTCCCTTATGCTTACTGACTAATTCTCTCAAGGTAATCCTTCTTTCCCTTAGAACTATATAATGGTCCATTATTGTAAAAATAATCTTATTGCTATTAGAAATGAGTTCCTTTGACCATTATTTGGTAGCCCTTCCCATTATTTCAATTTTAGTCATCACATCTATTATTTCCTTATCTATAATTTTGTTAATTAGATGTGATGACTCAGCATTTACCAATGAACCACTGGGCTCTATACATTTATTAAGTGCAACTGTGAGTTAATCCACCTTATTTTTCAATTCATCCTTAGTGGCTTTATCATTCTCTATTATACTGAAGAGGGTGTTGATTCTATATTATAAATCACAATTTAATCCCTCCCTTGTTGGACATCCTAGATGACTCTTTAAAATTTGATAATCCCCCTCTATAAGGTATTCTTTAGGTTTGTCTAGTGATGGAATACAATCTCAACATATATTCCCCTTTATCATCACATAAATTTTAGATAAGGTCTAGGGAGTAGACTTGGAATTATTCTTTACATATGAAAGGCCAAATTCCAATGTATTGGGGTGAATCATCATATTTCACTTCTTTCCCACTATTTTTGCTAGCCAATTAGGGGTAGCCTCTTGTTTCATAGATATTATTGCCTAAGAATCAATAGTTGAAGCTATTACACTAGTAGGCACTATAAAAAGTGTAGAGTCTTGTTTAGATGTAGACATTAATTATTTAGGAGATGCCTATGAAATTCCATCTCTATTAGTAGGTTAAAAATACATGTTTGTACCAAGAAATTGTTTATTTCCTACCTCCACTAAAAATGTTTTGGAAACTATGGAAGTGGAATAGGTGAGGACAATGGAAACAATTATGTCTATTGGGGGTGTGGAAGATGGATTTGATACAATTTGGGGAATAAACATAGGGGATCTAAATTTGGGAATTGGTGGGAGGGTGGAAGCCAAAGAATTGAATGAATAAATTAAATGTGTTAGGCCACTCAGGGTTAAAAAGGTAGGGAAGACGAAAGGGGATGAAGATGATTCAGTATTTGTCCCAAGAGTTGGGATAACTAGTAGAATTAAAGTCAAGATGACTAAGTCCATAGATATATACTACTAATTTGTGTTGGAAATTAATGGGGATGGTATATAATTAATTATTAATGGAATGGAAAGAGAGAGTGGAATCAAAAGAGGGTTTTAAAATGGAGGAAGGGAAAGTGGAGTAGAAACTTGAGAATCCACTGATGAGGGACCCTGAGTGTCCACTTGGATTGATTGCATTAGTTGAAATGGAATTATTTTGGCAAGTGAGGTGGTAAGAATGAGAGGTGGAGTGGAAACCTAAGATGTAGTTGGAGTGGAGAACTAAGGTGGAGGTGATGGATATTTAAGAATAATGTACATAACTAGAGGGTGAATAATAAAAATAGGAGTTGTCACTATGATAGTTATGGGATTGAAGCTGTGGAAGCTCTAAATGTAGGTGTGCCCTCTAATGAGATGTTTATTGGTTGATCCAATAATTATCCCTCTTTACTTTATTTCCCCTTCCTAGCCTTAATTTTCTTGTTCTTCTTCTTATTCTTCTTCTTTTAGGAGGTCACTAGTCCTTCTAGTTATTTACCCACTATACCATTAAGACCGTCTATTGATGGAGGACCCTTTTCCTTAAGATTTAAAAGATTATCTATGATACCCATTATGTATTTTGTTACTTGAAATCCTTTGATTCTCAACCAATTGATCGTTTTATAGATCACATGTTTTATTTTATCAATCAATGAGAAATATTCTAGAGTTGACCACCTTACTGGTGGAAGGGGTTGTTTGGTAATATGATTATAGTAATTTGGGTCCAATGAAGATTCATCATAAACCAAGTCATATGAAATTGGTTCCAAATCATAATACTTGACTTGTTTCAAGGTAATTCTAGAATGGTATTTCATTCTAACCCTCTCTTCATCCTCTATGTCCTCTAAGTAATCTTTAAAATATGAAACATGGGAGTATGTAGAAACTCCCAGTGTGTTGGTGATATTTCCATAAAGATCAAATAATGGCCTAAACTCTAATGTTCTTATGGTTATTTGTTGAATTATTTCCTTGACACACTTTTATTTGAGGAGAGAGGGCCATGTGTATCTACCAATACTTATTGGGAAATGAATTCATGATTTATGCCTAATGAAAAGGAGTTTATGGGTGTCCACAAGTTTCCTAACCAGATCCATTAATGCCCACTTATCACTAACATATCTGGGGAGTGTGTAGGGACAACCATTAAACATGCTTGGCCTAATATATGAATAGGTAGGGAACTAAATAAAGTAGGATCCCCATTTTGTGATCTTTATATTTTCTACTTGTGAGAATCTTGTTCTCCCTAGTTCATTATAAAAAGTGATGATGATGAAATAGATGAATGCATCAATAAATATCTTGAAATATTATTTTCTATCCTCTAATGTGAGGTTAGGATAGTATTTTTACACTCTACTTATCTCACTATGAACTATATTGAGGCCTGGGAAAGATCACCCTTTGGCCAAAATATACACAAGGTAGGAAGCCATAAAGAAATTTATAGTTGTTTATACCTCCAATTGCTTATGGAGGGAGTAAATAGTAAGCTAAGCCCAATGGATATATTGGGTATTCTTATGGATAACCCAAATATACTAGTACATCCACTTTTGGAAGCTCTTAGCATCAGGACTACCAGTAATCCTATGAAATAAAATGATTATATCCCCAACTTCATCCTTGAAGTCAATATTTTCCAATATCTTTGGAAATCTAGTGGAGGTAGCCTTAGGGGCCTTAAGCCATTGTTAATCATTTTTATAAACCCATCTTTGTTATCTTGAAAGAATTATTGGGATGTCTCTAGATTTATTTTGAGATAACTCTCAAACTTTGGGATAATGAACACTGAATTAATGAAGTTAGGGTCTAGATTCAAAATATTTTCCCCTTTGTCATTCATAACCTCTCATCTTTTAGGATAATAATGTTCGGATACTATTAGTGCCAACTCAGGGATTTGGACCATTGGTGGAAAGGCAACTTATTGTGGAAGTCTAGAGTCATAAATACCCTATATCCAAACATTATTAAACTCTACATTAATATAGGTCTAGAAGTCCCCTAGGCCAATGTGACCTAGGTTTGTATTAGTTATCTATATAGTATTGGAATCTAAGCTAACATTCAATCTAGGGCCTTTTGATTTGAAATTCATCTCCTTCTGAGACATGAAAATTAGAAAAAATGTTTGTGGAAAACCAAATACAAGATCTTAAAATATTTTTAGGTGCTTGAATCAAGTATAATATATAATAGATATTGGAGGTTCTCTGTGTAGGTAAAAGGTCTAGTGAAATTAGTAAGTGTTCAAAACAAGTGAGAAATCCATGGAACTAGGAAGTGTTCTGAGTAATGGTAATTTATGGTAGAATGGGGATGTGTTTTAAGTAGATGAAAACCTTGGCATAACTTTGAGGTGCTTATTGTAAGTCCATTATCTTCAGGGAATTGAAATATTTTTAGGATTCTAGGTGCTCAGAACAATAGTAAAACCCATGTAAATGCAAGGTGTTCAAAGTAGGTCCAAAGTTCATAGTGACTTAGAGGGATTTTTTGGGAATATTCTCTGGATATGTTTTGGAATATGTTATAATATATTAACCTAGTTTTGATGAAGCCCTAAATTCCACTAGGAATATTTGGGGGAGAAAACTTATGGATTCTTAAGATGAAACTTGTAAAAACCTTAGAAATACCCTAGATTTCAACTACGTGTAGAATTTGACAAAATAATAAACTCATAGTCTCTATAATGACCACACATGCAAATCCTAAAAATTTAAATCATGATTTACATAAAATGGAAAACCCTAAAGAATTACTATCAAATGTTTGAAGTAATGAAAACAAAGTTTTGATTTAAAAAAATGGTAAAAAATGCAAGGGGGATTCCAAAGAGTACTGTGTAAGGGTGTAAAGGACGTGGTGTGGCTTGTATATGTGGATTGGATGCATGGACCAAGGCATGGTTATCTTTATTAGAGCTTGAAACACAATTAGAAAATTTAATAATGTATTAAATAATCCCTAAAATACATTAATTATACTTAATAACCCTAAAATTAATGTTCTCATGGTGATTATTCATAGAGATCTATAGTCTTGATGCAACTTTACAAATTTGTGAGTTGCATGTTGAACTATGGATTCCACATGTAGTTTAAATTGCTTGAAAATGGGTAGGTGGAACTCTATGTGAAATTTTTAATTTTTCAAAATTTAAAATTACACTTGAGGTTCTAGATTTTGTGGTTTGGGTAGTTCATAGGATCCAGAACCTAGATTGCAATTTGTAATTTTAGAAATTGTAAATTTCTCTTTGAGTTCTAGATTCTTTGGTGAAGTGTTCCATGGGAGGTAAACCTAAAGATACAATTTATAATATTTCAAATTATATTTTGAGTTTTAAAACTTGTGAGGGTGTTTAGTTTATGGGATCTAGAACTTCACTTATAATTAAGAATTTTGTGAAATTACAAATTGCAAATGGGGTTCCTTATTCCACTAGTTAATGCTTTATGGGATATACAACTTAGGTTATAATTTAAAATTTTGTAAATTTCAAATTATAGTCCTTGTTCTATAATCCATCAGAATAAAAGGTTAGTGTATTATGGGATTTAGAGCTCAAGAAGTAATTTGAAATTTTGTAAATTGCAAATTACATCCAGAGTTCTAGATTCTGCAATACAAAGGGAAAGTTGGTTTTTGATCAATCCAATGGATTTTATTAAAAAATTATGGAGTCTCCCTTAGGGTATTTGATGTTATGTTATTTTTGGGACAAAAAAATCAACATTTTTTGCAACCTCTATGGGATGATTTCATTTTAATTAATTTATAGTAGCCTTCTAATTCATTAAACATGGAGTCATTTTGGCTTAACAAAATTTAACTTGGTGAAGAAAAACCTAAGACTACATAAACAAAATCAAAATAGGGAAAAATATAATAAATTAAGGAAAAAAAACTCCTAATGAGTTGACCTATATAGAAGAATTTATTTTAAAAACACATCTAACCCTATTATATACAAAATTTAATTTTTTGGAATGAATTACTACCTCAAAAGCAAGATTTGAGGTATATCCCATTGACTAGGATAGGTAGTTATGATCCATCAACCTTGGATATCTAGAATACATTTGCTCCTATGCACTGAGTTATGATGTATGAACCACTCCATATTGCATTAAACTTGGTGTGCTTTCCTAGTCTAGCCTTGTTTGAATCCCATTTGAGAACCATGTCTCCTTCATTGAAGCTCCTATCATATGACTTTTTGTCATAAATATTATTTTTTTGAGATTTATTTAATTCCAGGACTTTTATTGATTAGTTCTTTATTTATTCAAGTTCCATGATTTCATCCAATCTTACTATCATTTCATCATTGTCAATCAAATATAATTAGTGATTGAGCTCTAGAGATGGTAATTTAATTGATACTAAGACTCATGATTCTCTTCCATATAACAACATGAATGGGGAGTTACTAATGGCTCTCTTATGATTGATCTTATCAACCAACAATGCTAATTTTAGCTTTGTGTGCCATGACCTCTGGTTGTCCTCCATTATTCTTTTAATAATCTATATGAGGTTCTAGTTAGTAGACTTGGCCAAGACATTACCCTAGGGGTAATAATTGGAATAAGTAATCAAGTATAAATTGTGCTTTATATCCCATTAAATACTTTTAGTGCCTATAAATGCTTTCGAATTATCTAATATAATGGTGTGAAAAACACCAAATATTGAGACTAATGCCATCCATGAATTCCAAGATAGATGCCTCCATGGAATTTTTCAATGTAACTACTTCAGTCCATCATGTGAAATAGTCCATTGTTGTGAGGATCCATTTGTGGCCTACACTTGATGGTGGATTGTTTATACCAATTCAATCCACTCCCCATTGAGTGAATAGTTGATTTTTTTGAATTGGTCTAAGAGGGAAATCTACTAATCTTTACTTGATAGTGAAGTAAGCACATTTTTTATAGTTACTTACCCATTTGTGGGCATTGATAAATAATTTAGGCTAGTAATATCCCCCTTTCAATATCTTGATAATTATGGTTCTTACAAATAAATTTCCTCTTAATGGCCCATCATTAAATAACTCAAGCACCTTAGGGACTTAATTATGCTTGATACATCTTAGCATGAGTCCATTCATATCATTTCCAAACAATATTCTATCAATAATAAGATAGGGAATGGATTGGAGTCATAAATAACTTTTCTTTGATTAATAAAGGTCATATAGGTACTCACTAGTTTGTAGGAAATTAGTCATGTCATGTATCCAACTATCAAAAAGAGGTAGTTTGGCTGGTTGAGATGTGATTTGAGAATATTGCTTCAAAAATATTGATATCAAAATCCAATTATTCACAATCCCTTTCCTCTTACAAGATTTATCATTTTGATGTTCATGTCATACTCTAGGACCTTTGTGATCCATCCTACTCATTTTTCATTTAACTCCCAGCTCAGAAGGAATTCCTTGCCAATTTGATGACTCACCATCATATAAATTTTATTGTTAGAGAGAATATGCCTAAATTTATTAAGATATTTAATCACAAAATATACTTGATTCTCCACAAAATTGTAATTTTCTTCATAATCCTTCAGGGATTGACTGAAGAATTATATTGTTTGTTCTAATTGTTCTTGATTGTGCTTGGTTAGAATGGCTAAGATGTTTTCTTCCCCTCCAAAGTCATAGAGAATGAAATCTTTCTCATAGTTTGGGTTGACTAGGGTAGGATCCTGGGAAATATCTTATTTGATGGATTTAAAGCTATCTTTTCCCTCTTATGTCTAGCTGAAGATGATAACCTTCTTTAACGTTCCATTAAGGGGTTTTCCCATAAAATAAAAATTTGGAACAAATATTCTTACATATTTGATTTTTCCAAGAAATATCTATAGTCCTTTCTTATGTCTTAGTAGTGATAATGCAGATATAACACTTATTCTTTTTGGGTCTATTACAAGATTTTATTTTGACATAATGTGTCCTAGCAACTTCCCTTCATGAACTTCAAAAATGCATTTTTTGGGATTAATGGAAATCCAAAATTCTCTACGCCTTTCAAAAACATTTCTAAGGTGATCCAGGTATGCATCAACATGGTTTGAATAAATAGTTATATATTATAGATATACTAAGATCATCTAATTTATTAGACCTTTAAATGCCATATCCATGGCTCTCTAAAATATTTCACCAACATTTTTCAAACCAAATGGCATATTTTTATATGCATACATACCCCATTTTGTGGTGAAATCAGTCTTAAATTGGTCTTATTCTTACACCAGGATTTTGTTATAACTAGAATAATTTCCTAGAAGAGAAAACCTTTTAGATTCTGATATAGTTTGTAAAAAAAATTCCATGAGGGGAAGAGGATAATGATGCTTTAGAGACACTTTATTTAGATCCTTGAAGTCTACACACAACTTGATTTCACCTTTTTTGTTTCTTACAGGGACCAAATTTTCAACCCAAGATGAGTGTTTGATAGGAAAAATAATATTAACCTCTATTAGTTTAGATATCTCACTCTTCATCAAGGGTTATATTTTTTGATTAATAAATATCTTCTTCTATCTGATAGGCTTGGCGTTTGGATCCAATTATATTGTATGTTGACCTAAGCTAGGATCAAATCCTCTAGATCATGATAAATACAAGCTAAGTTATCATCAAACTCTTGACATAACTCAACAAAATCTTGATTTTTAGAATCATTGCATACCTTTCCTATCTTTAGTGATTTTCCTTCTAAGATGACCACTAGTTCACAATCTTCCTCATTCACTATGATGTTCTTCTTCTTACCTTTCAATTGATAATCTAAATTGAATATGTTTTCTAGTGTAACAAAACCCATAGGTAGTTTTTTGTCTTTAATTATATGATTTTATCTCCATATTGATCCTATAGTCTTGCTTGGTTCCTATTTGATAATTTAGCTTCTTCTCTCAAAAATTTGACAATCTAGTAATCACTATAAAATACTATCCAATTACTTGCATTATCATGAATAGATGGCCTTATTATCAACCTTAAATGCTAGCTATTTTCTTCTTTATTCATTATAGTAGGTTATATTAGGATCCTATAGATGTCATATGATGACCATCTTTGTTCATTACTCTTGGTACCACTTAAATGTTCAAAGTGGTAAAGGCTTCTAATAGGTTCCAAACCCTTTGTTTATAAGATGTTAATAGATTGTTCTTAGTCACACTTTTAGATCTCACTTGGTGAAAAATTAGCTCATTATCACCAAATATTTATAGGGATTTTATCCCTCTCTCTTTGGCCAATTTCAAGCCTCAAATTAGAGCCTCATGTTCAATTAAATTATTTGTGTAGCTAAAACAAAGTTTGAAATATTAGAAATAACTCTCCTTCTATAGAGAAAAAAAGAGAATACCTACACTAGCACTATTTTTGCTTCTCAAACCATCAAAGAAAAATTGCCATATCCCTTAAAGATCTTTAGCTAGCTTTACTAAGTTTGGGATAATTACATCATTTTCATGAATTCAATATGTACCTAACCCTATTTATTATACATAATAATAAGGATCAAATTGAAAGTTTGATCCTCATTAATCTATATGAGTGTCTAAAATCTCTTCTATAGGTGTTGTAACTTCATGAGCCTCTTCTTCTTCTTGATCTTGTAGTGTATAGTTCATCTCCATTAGGATAGGATTTTATGTCTCAATATGGTTCTACATAATTGGCTTAGCTCTTATTGTTACTCTAGTTCCATATCTCATCCTAAGTAACATTTTATACCAATCCATATATAGATATCCTCCCATCTTTGCAGTGAAATCTCTTGAAAGGCAAATGGAAAAGTAAGGGGGGAGATCTATAACTTAAACATCCTAAGAGATTAAAAAGCTTGGACAAGCATGAATAGTGAGGTTTATTCCTTTTATTATTCTTACCATCTGAACAATAGTTCCATCTAATTTCACTACTCTCTTATTAACAAGTGTATATTATATGCCAAGGGCATCAACTATTTTCTTGGCTATCACTAAAATTCTAGCCCCTAAATCTACCATACAATTATGGATGAGATGATTCCAAAATATAAGTGAAAGATAGAAAGGGGGAGGCTTACCACCTTTTCTCTATTTAGTGTTAGTTTGTGGTTGACACAAATTAATTTCAATATTAGGCCCCTTGGTTGTAACCTTGTATGTTATCTAAAAATTCTTCAAAGCCTTTTATAGTAAACCCCTTTGTGTGAGAATAGATAGTGTTTCCCACATGGTAAAATTTAGATTGGTATTATTCATTTGATAAATAATGATGAAAGGAATATTACCAAACTTTTTTAGTGCCTTTCTAGGAGCTAGGTATTTTTTTACAAGATTTGGCGCTGATATTTCTACTTTGGGTTGCCCTGTAGGTACAAAGGGTGGCCTTTGCATTGTGTTAATATTTGTAGGTTATCATATAAATTTGTAATTTTTATCTTATTCCACCCTATGGAGATGATCACTCTCTATTTCTCTTTTCTTTGAATGTTTGTTGGTCACTACTAGGCCTCCACCATTAAAAAATGCTTCCTCATGATTTGCACCACAAAAGTCATCCTCTTACTAGTTTAGAAGAGTTGCCTCACCTTGAGTAGTTTCTTATGTATTTTATTTTTGGGAAGTAGATTCTTCTTGTTATCCTCATGTACTTGATATTACTTATACCATCAAATCTTGATTAATAAAACCATTAGGACATGTGTTCTAATTATGCAGTTGTGAACAAGAATAACACCACTTGTACTCTTAAGCTAGCTTGTTCTAAATAGGTACAATAGATTTAGAAGCATTTGGTGTAAGTAAATCATAGATGTTTGGAGGTTTTTATTTCATACCTCGACCTTGTGGTTGTGAATTTCTTTGGTATGACTACCTACCTCCTTAGTATGGTTGCCTATTTGGCTAGTATGTTTGGTTAGCCTACTAAAAAGGCTTGTAGTTATGGGATTATTTACTTTTTATTACTACTAACTCATTTATAAACTCTTTATTAGTGATTTAAATTCATGTAGATCATTATTAGGTGTAGGGTTTAATGTTGGTGATTTACTTGTGGTGGGCATTAAAAAAATTATAGGTGGTGGAATAGGAGGTATTTCTAGAAATAGAGGCATTGGTGGCCTTGGGTAAATTTTTCCCACTTAAATTAAACAATTTTATACATTTATTATCATCTCATAGGCATTTTGAAGTGTGATGCCACCCATTGACTGAATCATAACAACTATATTATTATTTAGGGATCTTAAGTAATATAGGAAAGAATTATTTAGATTTGGATTGACCAACATTGGAATTCTATTCCATGTCTTTTAGAAGGAGAAATTGAAGTCAGTCATATGATCATGAGGAGCCCATTAAATAATATTTAACTATTCAACCAGGGAAAGGTGGTCACTCTTGTCTTTAAATTGGGTACATAGTGTAGTGCTTAGATCATCCAAAACATGGATGGAGTTAGGAGAAAGACTCATGTACCATTGTAAGGATTCACCCTTGAAAGAGGAGACTATGAGTCTAATTGTAACATTGTCTTGTACCATATTATAAACTAAACATAGATTAGTGATATCTTGTATGTGTTCCATAAGAGTGGTATAAGTTTCACTAGAAAAATATGGTAGGCTCTTTAAATCTAAGGTAGGTATATCATCATACTAGGCCAATAAGAGTGGGATGCCTCCATTAAAAGATATGAAATTTAGATTTCTAGCCATTATGGGAGGTATGACACTGATGGGAGTACTTGATGGATATGCAAATAAAATTATTGGATATGATTTAGGGACATGGAAAACTTATTTTGATCTCTTTTTAGAAGGAAATGATCATTCTAAAAAATCATCTCTCTTACCTTTAGTAGATGATCTTGTTTGTTTTCTTGGCATAAGTAAACTTTGATATTTTGAGTTTATAGACTAGTGGAATCAGCAGGTGCTTTTGAAATTTGTATGATTATCATAAAATGCTTGATTAGAATAATGCCAATCTATTTTTTAATTTTTTTGGTCCCATCAAGTATGCCAAAAATTGTTATCACATAGTTTTTTCACCCATTATTTGTTGATGTAGCTTTTTATGCAAATGCCTAATGATACAATGGAAAAAATTCCAAAGATATAGGACTTTGTAAAATTGATGTTAATCTATAGATAAGGCTAGATTAATTTCAATAAATCTAGTACAACTGATAAAATACCAATTTTATAGAATTTTTGGTCCTTTAGTGTTCTTGATCCTAAACTAGGGGTTGACTAGGAAAAGAGTTTGAGAAATGAAACTTGAAAAACTAAAAATGGTGATTACACTAAATAGTTTAGTTTATTTTAATGATTTATTTAATGAACACAATATAACATAAAATATATTGAAGTTTGTTTGAGCACATACTCACGCAAATGGGAAATCAAAGGCAATGTTTGATATTTCTCATAGAAGGGACAAGATTCATTTATTTTTATCAAACAATTATCCAAAATGGTCTAAAATACCACATGAATTTATTTTGACTAAAATAAGAATTTTAATATCTAAAAATACTCAAATAACTCACATACTCAAGGATTATTTAAACAAGAAAGGCAAGATCTTCAATTTATTTTATTCTCTAAATTATAACTTGTAGAAAATACAATCAAAATGTAGAAATATATTAATAATAGGTAAAAGATAGATTGGGATATAGGTTATACCCATATTCATATATAAAATATATCATAGATGATATTTATTTATCAAAACTTCAATGCCTAGTAGAAAAACTCATGCAAATATAGAACTTCATGTAAAAAGAGACGTGATCTCATGTTTGTGACATCCTTGACTTGGTAAAATAGCTATAAAGAATGTATGAAAGAGATGGCATGGTATTCAAATTGGTATATTATAATATTGGAAGATATTCATATAATTTTGATTTTTTTATAGTCTCCTACTTGCCAAAAATATAAAGTGTAAAATACACATTTCTCTTTCTCAAAAAGAGGTATAAAATATAGTTGCATTTTTACAATAAACAACTCTACAATGTTTTTTACATAATGAAATTATAACTCATGAAAATATTTTAATAGAAAGAGGTAATCAATTTTTAAAACTTCCTCTATCTTATGGTCTTTCTCATCCTATGGCTTCTGGACATATGCATCAAATTCCTTGAAAGTTTCCTATATTCTATCTTCATCTGCACTGAAAGAGTAAAGGTTGGTGATTTCACACTTTGTGGATGTATCAAAAATTTCACTCCTTAGAGCCTTGATTTATTGTATTTATTTACCCATATTATCCAATGCATTATGATACTTGATATAGTGGTGGATAGAACTTAGGGTGAAGGCTATATCCTTTGCATATTCATTATCAACTACTTCCTTGAACTTGCTTTGAACCTCTTCTATTAGAAATATGTTATATTCATCATCTATTGGTTGGAATGATAATTTACTCAACATTTCTTTAATGTCATATAAAATGTCTATATACTTGTGATGGCCAACCTTGGCCTTGTGTGTATTTTCTATCAACAACTTAATATGGAATTATTTAGCTCTATCAAAATCCTACTCTCCATCATTTCTAAGTAATCCTTCAGTAAGGAGGGTGTTAATATAAATAGGGTATACAAATATTAACTTGGGATAATAGAGATTCAAACTTATTATTTCTCCCTCATATTTACTGACCAGTTATCTCAAGGTAATCCTTCTTTCCCTCAGAATTGTATAATAGTCCATTATTGTAGAAATAATATTATTGCCCTTGTAAATGATTTCCTATGACCATTATTTGGTATCCATTTTTATTCTTGAAATTTTATTCAACACATCCATTGTTGCCTAATATAGAATTTTGTTGATTGGCTATGCTAACTCAGGTTGTATCGATGAACCAATGGGCTCTATGAACTTATTAAGTGCAATCGTGAGCTGATCCACCTTATTTTTTTATTAATCCTTAGTGGATTTATAGCTATCTATTCTATCAAATAGGGAGCTAATTCTAGATTGGACATTATGTTTTAGTCCTTCCACTGTTGGCCATTCTAGATGAATCTTTGAAATATAATAATCCCCCACCACAAGGTCTTCCTTAGGTTTATCTGATAGGGGAACTACAATATCAACATATCTTTCCCATTTATCATCACATAATGTTTTGGAGAAGGTTCGGGGAGTATAATTAGACTTCTTCTTGACATCTAAAATGCCAGAGTCCAATTATTGGGGGAAATCATCTACTTTTAATTCTTTCCCACTATTTTTACTAGCCAAATGGGGGTAGCATATTTTTTCATAGATAGTATTACCTAAGAATTAGTAGATGAAGTTTTTACACTAGTAGACAATATAACAAGTGTATATTCTTATGTAGACACTACCTTTGATTATTTAGGAGATGCTTGTGAAATTCCATCTCCATTAATAGGTTACGAATCCATGTTTGCATCAAGAACTTGTGTTTATCCTACCTCAATTGAAGGTGTTGTATAAGCTATGGAAGTGGAAGAGGTGGGGTTAATGGAAACAACTATCTATTGGGGGCGCAAAATATGTATTTGATATAGATTGGGGAATAGATATAGGGACTCTAAATTTGGGAACTAGTGGGAGGGTGGAAGACAAAGCATTAAATGAATAAATTAAATGTGTTGGGCCATTTAGGGTTGAAAAGGTAGGGAAGATGAAATTAGATGAAGATGATGTAGTATTTATCCTAGGATTCAGGATAACTAGAAAAATTAAAGTCAGGATGACTGAGTCCATGTCTATATATCGTTAAGTTGTGTTGGAAATTAATGGGGATGGTATATAAGGAATTGTGAATGGAATTGAAAGAGGGAGTGGATTGAAAAGAGGAAGTGAAAATGGAGGAATGGAAAGTGGAGTTGAAACTTGATAATCCATTGATGGGGGACCTTGAGTGTCTACTTGAATTGATTATTGTGTTTTTAATTGACTTATTATAGTAGTTGAGGTGAGGTGGAGTGGAAACCTAAGATGAAGGGGGAGTGGAGACCTGAGGTGGGGGTTTAATATCTTGAGGAACAATGTACATAGGTGGAGGGTGACCAATACAAATAAGGGTTTTCATTATGATAGATATGGGGATTGAATCTATGGAAGCTCCAACTTTAATTGTGTCCTCTAAAAAAATTTGATTAGTTGATTTTTTACTAACCCATATTTAATATATTGACCCTTATTGGCCTTATTTTTATTCTTATTCTTCTATAAGGTCACTGGCCCTTCTAGTTGTTCACCACTATGCCACTCAGACCCTCTATTGATGGAGGACCCTCTTCCTTAAGATTTTCAATATTGTCTCTGACACCCACTTTATATTTTATTAATTAAACTCCTTTGATTCTCGTATAATTGATCATTTTATTGATTACATGTGTTATTATATCAATAAATGAGTAAGATTCTAGAACTGACCACCTTACTAGTGGAAGGGGTTGAGTGATAATATGATTATAATGATTTGGGTCCACTAAGGACTCATCATCTACCAAGTCATCTAGGTCTGGTGCCAAATTATAATCTTTGACTTCTTACAAGGTCATTATAGAATGGTCCTCCATTATGACCCTCTCTTCATCCTCTAAGTCATCCCAATAATCTTTAAAATATGGAACATGGGAGTATGTGGAAACTCCTAGTGTGCTGGTGAAATTTCCATAAAAATCAAAGAATGTCCTAGACTCCAATGTTCTTAGGGTCATTTGGCACATTTTTTCCTCAACACACTTTAATTTAAGGAGAGAGGGGCATGTGTATCTACCAATATTGATTTGGAAATTAATTCCCAACTTGTACCTACTAGAACAAAGTTTATGGGTCTCCACAAGTTGCATGACCAGATCCATCAATGCTCACTTGTCACTAACTTATTTGGGAGTATGTAGTGGTAGCCACTAAATCTACTTGCCCTGATATATGAATAAGTGGGGAATTGAATGAATTAGGAGCCCCATTTTTTGATCTCTATAGTTTTTGCCTATGAGAATCTCATTCTCCCTAATTCTTTATCAAACATGATGATGATGTAATAGATGATTACATCATTGACTATATTGGAATGTTGTCTACTAGCCTCCAATGTGAGGTAAAGATAGTAGATGTACACTTTGATTATCTCACCAAGAATTGTATTGAGGACTAGGAAAGATCTCTCTTTGGATAAAATATGTACAATGTAGGATGTCATGAATAACTTTCCAATTATCTATACCTCCATCAATTGCTAATGGAGGGAGTCACTAATAATTTGAGCATAGTGGATGTATTGGAAGTTATAATGGATGACCCAAATATACTAGTACTTCCACTCCTAGAAGATATTAGCATTAGTATTGCTAGTAATACTATGAAACAAAATGATTATATCCCCAACTTCATCCTTAAAGTCAATCCTTGCTAA
Source organism: Torreya grandis (assembly GCA_037957365.1). Taxonomy (NCBI): domain Eukaryota; kingdom Viridiplantae; phylum Streptophyta; class Pinopsida; order Cupressales; family Taxaceae; genus Torreya; species Torreya grandis. The sequence goes on along the minus strand of JARHVA010004961.1, from coordinate 313,527 downwards.
TGTATTTGGAAATATTGTGGAGGCAGCCTTAGGGGCCTTAATCTATTGTTTGTTAATCATTTTTTGACACCCATCTCTATTATCTTGAAATAATTTTTTGGATGTCTCTAGAGTTGTGTTGGGATAACTCTCAAACTCTGGGATAACAAACATTGAATTAATGAATTTGGGGTCTAGATTCAAAATATTTTCCCCTTGTCATTCATAACCTCTTATCTATTAAGATCATAATTTTGGGCTAGTGTCAGCACCAAATCAGGGCTTTGGAAGGTAAATGCAAAAGCTAATATCTATGAAATTCCAAATTCATAATATACCTTGGAGCTAATCATTCATAAAATCTACATTAATCTATGTCTAGATGTCACCTGGGTCAATGTGATCTAGGTCTATATTAGTTATCTCTATAGTGTTGGACTCTAAGTAGAGATTCACTCTAGGGCCTTTTGATTTGAAATTCATCTCCTTCTAAGACATGAGAAATGGAAAGAATTCTTATGGAAAACTAGCTAAAAGAGCTAGTGGGATTTATAGGTGCTTGAAGTAGGTATAATCTCTGATGGAGATTAGAGTTTCTCTATGTAAAAAGTCTAATAGAATTGTCAAGTGTTCAAAGCAAGTGAGAACTCCATGGAACTAGGAATTTTTTTGAGATATGGTAATTTTTGGCAAAATGGGGAGGTGTTCTAAGTAAATGAAAACCTTGATGGAACTTTGAGGTGCTTAGAGCAAGTCCAATATCCATGAAGTTTTTGAATATTGTAGGGATTATATGTGCTTAAAATAATAGCAAACCATGTGGAAACATAAGGTGTTCAAAGTAGGTCCAATGTCTATAGGGACTTAGATGTATCTTTGAGGAATATTTTCTAGGTATGTTTGAGAATATGCAATGGTATATTTTCCTAGTTTTGACAAATCCCTAGATTCAACTATGAGTCTTTAGGGGAGAAAACCTAAGGATTTTTATGATGAAACTTGTTAAAACCCTAGATTTTAACTATGTGTATACATTTACAAAAGAATAATTTAATAATCTCTATCATGACCACACATGCAAACCCTAAAAATTTAAATGATGTTTTGTGTAAAAAGGAAAACCTTAAAAAATTATAGTTAATTCTTTGAAGTAATGGACAAAAAGTTTTGATTATAGGAAAAACATGGTCAAAAATGTAAGGAGGATTCTAAAGAGTACCATACAGGGGTGTAAAGGTCATGGCATGGCTTGTAGACATGGTTTGGTTGCATGGATTGAGGCATGGTCATCTTTATCAGAGCCCAAAACACAATTAACAAATGTAACAATGAATTAAAAAATCCCTAAAATGTATTATTTATACATAAAAACCCTATAATTAATGTTTTCATTGTAGTTGGTCATAGAGGTCTAGAGTTCTCATGCAATTTTGTAAATTGGAAAATTCCATGTTGACCTCTAGATTATGTAGGTAGTTTAACTTTCTTGGAAATGGGGAGGTAGAACTTCACATGCAATTTGTAATTTTAAAAAATTGTAAATTTTGTTTTGAGTTCTATATTCCAAAGCTTGGGTAGTTGGCAGGATCCAAAACCTAGATTTTAATTTGCAATTTTACAAATTATAAATTGCTCTATGAGTTTCAAATTTTAGGTCACGTATTCCATTGGAGGCAAAACTCATTATGAAATTTGAAACATTGTAAATTGAAGTTTGAGATCCAGATCCCATCAGGGTGTCCATTTTATGGGATCTAAAACTTTACTTCTAATTTGTAATTTTGAAAAATTTCAAATTATAAATGGGGTTTTGGATTTTCCAAATTAGTGCTTTATGGGATCCAAAACATGGGATGTAATTTGAAAATTTTCAAATTGTAAACTATAGTCAAAGTTTTAGATTTCATTGGAATGGAAGGCTATTGTATTGTGGGATCTAGATATTGAGAAGCAATTCGTAATTTTGTCATTTTCAAATTGCATCTAAAGTTCCAGATTCTAAAATACAAATGGAAAATTGGTTTTTTGATCAATTCAAAGGATTATAATAAAAAATTAGGTAGTTTCCATTAGGGTATTTTATGTTATGATAATTTTTGGACAAACATATCAATATTTATCATTGGTTTTTGTTACATAAAATCTAAAACATTATCTGATCAATAATGAAGTCCATGTGATAAATAAATAATACCCATTAAAGTTCCTTATGGAAAAAACACACATCACTAGCTACATCACGAAATGGTTGTTTCAGCTTAAAGATTTTAATCTAAAATTTGTGTCCCAAGAGTAAAAAAAATTCAAATTATGGCCAAAAAATTGGCTACCACTATATTAACAGATCATTTTCTATATACTAATGTTTTTCATGATGAATTAGCAACATTTAATATATCTTCAAATCCATGGAAATTATTTTTATATGGATCTATATGTAGGACAAGAGTGGGTGTTGTCATTATATTTTGTACCCATGAGGGTGAATACATTCTTTTTTCTTATATATTAAATTTTTATCTCACTAATAATATAACATAATATGAAGCCTTGATAATTAGGTTATCAATAACACAAAAGCTTCATATCAAGGACATTGATGTCTTTGGTGATTCTTAGTTGATTGTTAACCAGATTACAAATCATTACCAAAATAATGAATAACATATTATACATATAAAAAAATGGTGTAAAAACTAACGAAACATTTGAAACATTTTCTATTGATAATATTCTGCATAAGGATAAACACCATGCCGATGTAATGGATAGTACAACATCCTTGAGGCCCTTTGACACCAATGATGATCATATAAAATTTATCATACTTGAATTATGAAAGCCTTCCATTTATTTTGAAAAAATAATGCTTTAGACATTATTTATATTACTCATAGCTCTATGAACACATAATAGTATAATGATGTTTATAATTTCTTTTACCAAGCTTATATACCATACCACTTTATTCATAATGATAAACTTATAGTACAATGTAAATCACTTTGTTATATTATTATATGGAATGATTTATTAAAATAGGATCTTAATGGACACCTCTTTCAATTTTTAAGAACAAATTAGGCACGTACGATCTTATTATAAATGCATGATAGTGAGTGTGATGGATATTTCAGTGGTAATGCCATGTCCCAAAAAATATTATGTTAAGGATATTATTAGCCTACCATGGAATAATAATGTACTAAACATGTCAGATTATGTTTGCAATGTAAAAAATATAATAATTTGAAGTATGTGTCATCTCATGAGTTATAACCGATTGTCTCACCATGGTCTTTATCCTTATGGGGTTTTGATTTGATTAGAAAACTAAATCCAGTGTCTTCTTATGGATATAATTTCACAATCACATTTATAGAATTTTTTTCAAAATGGGTAGAGGTAATCCCACTTGAATTTACTATAGGTTATAACATGTACAAGTTTTTGATGACCAATATTACTTCCTATTTTGGCACACCTTCTGGTATTATTTTTAAAAATAGATCATCATTTAAAAATAATATAGTAAAATGATTTTATAATAAATACAAAATCAACCATACCTTTTATACACCTTATTATCCATAGCATAATGGATAGGTAGAGGCAACATATGAAAACATTGTCAAAACACTTGGCAAAATATTTAAATGAGATGACATTGATTGGGACTAATAGATGGTGTATTCTTTATGGGAATACCCCACTAATGTTAATGCACCTACTCAGGCCACACCTTATTCTTTGGTTTATGGTACAAAGGTAGTGTTACCAATTGAGTTGGATATACCTTCCTTAAATGTGTCTTTCAAAGAATAGTAAAAGATAATGAATATAATGAAAAGAGAAAGCATAAATTATAATAGTTGAGTGAAAAAAGCACAAAGGATGATGAAAACTTATGAGTTTATCAAGATCACCTTAAACATGTATATAAAAACATTTATCCACATGAATTTATTGTTGGTGACATGGTATTAAAACAAAATCAAAAGAACAACAATGAATAAAAATACAAGAAGGGAAAGTTCCAACCAAATTGGTTGGGACCATTTATCATTATACACAAATAAAAAAAAGGTGTGTACCACATAGGTAAACTTGAAATAAAATATCTCAATAATTTAGTGAACATCATGCACTTGCATAAATATCTCACTTGAGATATTCCAAAAATACCCAAAAAATTCCAAAACTTAAAAAAAGTAAAATATTTTTAGAATTTAAATGTTCTATTATATCCTTTGAATATATGTTGTTGGTTCTATGTTGGTAGATAACATATCATTTATTTCTATATACATGTGTATCACACATCTTCTAAGTGTGATACATGCATACAAAGGTATATGATCTATGCAATTTTAGATGTTGAGCCTTCCCTCTACTCATGTCATGTGGACATTGGGAAAATATGCTTCTATAATCAATATAGATCTAAGTTATATTTTTTATGATCCCTTTACATGAGCATATTTTATCTTTTATATTTACACATGACTTTATTCATGCTTATATCTTTTGAGTGTACTTGGTATGCTATGTACTTAACATTTTTTAATAATAGATATTATCCATGGGTTAGTATTTTATGTTATATTGGTTGCTTATTATATATCTATTCCTAATTTTACTTCCTTGAGTGTGATCCTTGCTTGATATTTTCATGCATTGTATTACTTGTTCAATCATATGAATATGCTCCATTGATTTTGGCCATTGTACCTATGTTTACCTATTGTGACATTTGTATGTGTCATGATTTGTTGTTTGTTGAGATTTGAATATGTCATTCCTTATTTTGTCAACATTTGACTAAGTCATGTTTCTTAGATTGTGTAGAATTTGAACATGCCCCTTATTTTTAATCTCTTTGGACCATTGTATTTTGTTTTAATTTTGAGTGTTTTTGTGTGTGTGCTTGATTTATTGTTTAACTTGTGTTGTTACTATCTATACATTGACATGATCTATATCATGCATATTATGACTTTATTTGATCACATTATTAAAGATTTAATTATATATGTACCTAGAAATGTTATTTTTATATGATACTTAGTTAATACATAGATTATACAGTTATTTTATTCTTTTGAGGTCATGTGATTACTAGTTTCTGCTTCCCCTCACCTCAAAAAGGGGGAAATTATTAGTGGGGGCATGCCATAAAGGTATGGATTCCAATTTTATCATAGCTATATAGATTTGTATTATAGTGGGGGCATGTTTTAAAACATGTTCTCTAAACTTACACCAATTTTCAAACTCAAATATACAATGGGGGCATGTTCTAAAAACATGTTCTCCACACATACACTAGTTTTTAGTTTCAGATACATAGTGGGTGCATGTTTTTAAACATATTATTCACTCTTACACCAATTTTTATTTTTATATTATAATAGGGGAATGTTTTGGAAATATGTTATACACACTTACAAATTTTTCATATTGTCCAAATTTGCATAGTTATATGATTTAGATACGCATTTGTGGTAGAATTTTATACATTGGTAGCATTTTTATACACAATTTCATAATCACATATATCTAAGGTGTATATGATATGAAACTTACACCTAAAATTTCAAAATAAAATCAGTTTTAGAATCTAAAAAACTTTTATGGATTGTCATTACCCACCAATTTAGACTTTTATGGACTATATTGGGTGATTCTATTGTAGTAGTTAGTTTACTTTTTGTAAGGTTGAGGTGATTAAATCACTCAATATTTCCAAGTTTATAGTTGGACTTGATTACATCATCCAACCTCACCATATTTAATGTTTGATTTGACTTGGTTCAATTATTCTCACCAAGTTATAAATATGATTGGGTTGCATGGTTGATCTAATCTCAAATTTTTAGAGGAAACTCACATTTTCTTAAAAGTTGGGAGGCATGTGTCCTCTAATTTATCTCTCTCTCTCTCTCTCTCTCTCTCTCTCTCTCTCTCTCTCTCTCTCTCTCTCTCTCTCTCTCTCTCTCTCTCTCTCTCTGTGTGTGTGTGTGTGTGTGTGTGTGTGTGTGTGTGTGTGTGTGTGTGTGTGTGTGTGTGTGTGTGCACTTTATATATTGATATTTATCCTAATATAATCTATAATTATTCATAATGATACATATTTTCAAATCAAATTACTAAATGGCAAGATGGTTGCATTGATATACAAGTTTACTCCTAAACCTTGCTCTCTTTCAATTTTAATCATTTTAATGATTTCAATTTCAAATAATATGCACTGATTATATACTATAACATGCTTTTAGTTATAGGTCAGTAACCATCAAAACACTCACGTTAGGCTCAAGCAAAGAAAAGGTGTGTTATATGTACCCTAGTATGCATTTTTTCCATTTAAATTAGTAATTTCATTAGTAGATTAAAGGGGAAGATTCAAACACTATTTCTAAAATATATATCACATTGGTATTGTACACTTTGAAAATACATATCATGGATTTACCTTCAACTTTTGGACCTTTCCCATTGTTAAAAGGCTCATATACACTATCTCTTTGTGCCAAATTACTTATCTCTTAGTCCAAACAATGGTATTCTAATGACTCAGACCTTGTATATTACCCATAATGTTGTAAACCATTTTATCTTCCATCTCTACAAGTTTTAGACCTATATTTACTTTTCATCTTCCCAAACATGTATGTCCTAGTCAAACACTTGTGTTGAAGCAAGTGTCTTTACCTAACATAAGTGTCTAATAACCTAAAGTCATCCAATTTACAAATGAAATGTATTCCCTATGATCAGCCTAAGCTATTTAATGTGATATATTCTCCAAATTGATTGATATAAATATAATATCAACCCTCATTCATTCATCACATAGAATACACCAAATAAATAACAATGAAACTTACTAAAGGCATTCAGTCAAGAATTAAGTGATCAAAGATTCCCTATTTTCTCTTATTTTGATATTAATCATAAGGAAACACATATACAAGTTTAAATTAATGAAGGAGAATCTCATGATCCATATTTTTTAAGTTATAATATAGGTCACTCTATTTAATTACTTATCACACACTACATGATTCACACACAAACCAACACATATGGGATAACTACATAAATTTGAGTCCCTTTTTGGATTATTGGATATATAAGCAATGCCCATTAATAGAGGGGTATTTGGAGCATCTTGACAACATGTTCCCACTAACCCATTTTTTACACAATCAATATGAATATGAAGAATTAGGGTTTGGATATTTGATAAGGAGTGGCAATCCATGACCTAGATCTGAGTACACCAAAGTGAAGGTAACATAGAACCTAAAAGCATCTAAGTGGTTATATATAATTTTAGAAGGTATTTCATACTAGACACATGTTTCTGATCTAGATAGAAGCATCGATATAATTATCCAATTTCAACATAAATATCTATGACTCTAGAGCTAAAATTTCTAGAATTAAGTGACTGATCTAAAATCTAGATCCAGTTTAATTTTTGATTATTCTATATCCAGATCTATTTTAGTATTAAAACCAATTAAACATTTTTTTTTCATTATTATTTTAATATCTATCATAATTTTACTTTCCATTTTTAGCATATCTTAAAATAATAAATTTGGTATGTGTTTTATCTATTTTTTTCAATTAATTGGCTTATTATAGAGATAGCTTATCACCCTTGTGTCCTAGGCTATATATATCCCATCTAACCCTAAATTATTCAATCTAAATTTTAGGATAGATGTTGTTAGTTCCATTTTTTTTGATAACATATCATTTATTTTTATATACACATGTTTCATGCATGCTTTGAATGTGATTTAGACATACAAAGATAAATGACCTATGCACTTTTAGTTGTTGGGCCTTCCCTTAACTCATATCATGTCGACATTTATGAAATCCACTTATTTGATCATGATATATCCAAGTTATATTATTAGATGATAAATTTACATTTTCATGTTTGAGATTATGTACTTACACATGCCTTTATTCATGTTTATATCTTTCACAGTGTATTTGATATGTTATGTACTTAATATTTTTGTTAGCACATATGATCCATGGATTTTATGTTTATGTTGGTTACTTATGATTTAATTCATGCACTTACTTGAGTGTCTTGCCTTGCTATTTTTTTAACTTATTTGAGCATTTGAATATGCTCCATTGACCTATACTTACATTTTCCTATTGTGAAATTTATATATGTCATGGTTTTTTGTATGATAACATTTGAATGTCATTCCTTGCTTGGTGTAATTTGACTATGTAATGTCCCTTCAATTGTGAGGAATTTAAAAATACCCATTTTTTGAGGTTTCCATTTACCATTATCTTTTGATTTGATTTTTAATTATCTTGTGTGCATTCTTGATTGGTTGTTTATCTTGTAATATTACTATCAAGATGTTTCCATGATTTACATCATGTACTATAGGGTTTGGTCTATCAAATTAATATTTATTCAATGATAAATATACCTAGACATGTTCCTTATTTATGTTACTTGGTTCATACACAAATTATATATTAATCTTATCCTTTTGGGGTAAGGTCAATATCAATTTATAATTATACTCACATAAAAATTAGGGGAATATTAGTGGGGGTATGTCATAGATGCATAGATTTTACATTATTCACTAGATTTAGATATACAATGAGGCAATGTTTTGGAAACATGTTCTCCACACATATACTAGTTTTCAATTTCAAATTATAGGGTAGGAATGTTTTAAAAACATGTTCTCCACACTTACTTTATTTCAAATTGGCCAAAGTCATAGTTATTTGATTCAGATACATATTTATGGTAGAATTATATATTGGTACAATTGTTATACAGAGTTTCAACATGAGACATATCTAAGGTGAATATGATATGTAATGTACACTTACTATTATAAAATCAATAAATTTTATATTTATAATACTTTTATGGACTATCATTACCCAATAGGTTGGAATTTTATAGACTGTATTGAGTCAATCTAATACAGTAATTGGTTCACTTTTGGTATGGTTGAGGTGATTAAATCACTCAATCATGCCATGTTTATAGGTTGGACTTGATTACATCATCCAAGCTCACCATTTATATAATGTGAATTGACTTGGTTCAATCACACTCATTAGGTTATAAGTATGATTATGTTTCACATTTGATCTAATCTCAACTATCAGGTGGTAACCCACCTTTTATCCAATGTTAGGGGCATGTGTCCTCCTATTTCTTTTTATCTCTCTAGATATATGCACTTTAAATATTTCATATTTATCCTAATTATAGGGCTAATTATTCATAATGATATATATTTTCAAATTAAATTTCCAAAAAGGTAAGGTGGTTACATCGATATACAGGTGTACTCCTCAAACTTTCTCTCTTTTAGGTTAAAATTTTTTTATGCTTTTGATTTTAGATTATATGCACTAATTATATACTGAAACATGATCTTGGTTGTAGTTAATTCACCAAATAAACACTCAATTTGGACTCAATCAAAGTTAAGATGTGTTACACACACCCAAGTACACATTTCTTCTCTTTTTAACCAGAAATTTCATTACTTCATTAAAGGAGGGGAAATGTTGACAATATTTTTGAATTATATGTCACCTCAATCTTGTACACTTTGAAAATATATATCATGTATGTACCTTTAAATTTTAAACATGATTTGATACCAAAGGATCACATGCACTCTATTTATGTGCCTCATTACTGATATCTTAGTCTAACCAATGTCATTCTAGTGACCCATGCCTTTTATCTTGCCTAGATGTTGTAAACCTATTTATATTCCATCTCTACAAGTTTTGGACCTGCACTTACTTGCCAACTTCTTGAACACTTGAATCCCATTAAAATTCCTACTTTGATGTGTGTATCATATCCCATCACAAGTTTCTAGTGCCCAAAAGTCATGCAATTTATAAATGAAACATATTCCTATCATTGGCCTAAGCAATTTAATGTGATATATTCTCTAAAAGGATTTCTATAAATACAAGATCAATCCTCATTCATTCATCACTCATATAAACCTATCTCAAAATAAACAAGTCAAAAATTAACTTACAAAAGGTAACTTACCAAAGGAATTCAATCAAGTACTAAAATGAGCAAAGCTTATATATTTTCTCTTATTTACATATTAGTCATAGGAACAACACATCTATAGGTCTAAATTACTAAAGAAACATCCCATGAGCTATTTTTTGAGTTATGAGATGGGTCACTATTGTAATTTCTTATCACACATTGCATAATTAATACACAATCCAACATTTAAGGGAGAAATACATAAATTTGAGGCCCTATTTAGAGTATTATCTATATAAGAAGCACTCATGGACAAAGGGGTATTTGGGGTAGATTGACACTATGTGCCCACTACCTCATTTTTACCACAACTAATATGATGAAAGAGAACTAGGGTTTTAATATATGACAAAGAGAGATAACCCATGATCCATATCTGATTACACTAGAGTGAAGGTGGCATAAAACCCATAATATTCCATGTGGTAGCATATATTTTTAGCAAGTATTCCATACTAGACACCTATGTCTGATCAAGTTAAAAGTGTTAATGTAACCATCCTAGATTGATTTAAGTGTTTGAAACTAAAAATGTATAATTTATAGAATCAAATGATTGATATAGAATATAAATCTAATCTACTTTCTACCTGTTCTAGTTCTAGATCTATATGAACATTATAACTATCTAAGTATCTTTTTATCTATATCATTTCAATATCTATCATATTTTTACTTTCTAATTTTATCATATATCAATATAATAGATTTAGTATATGATTTATCTAATTTTTATAATTAATTAGACTATTATATAGATAGTCTATCACCCTTGTGACCTAGGCTATCTTTATCCCTTTTAATACTAAATTTAATAAATCTAAATTTTAGGGTTAAACATTTGGTGAACCAAACCTCTGGTCCCAAAACACCCTTTATTTTGGTATAGGGTTTCTTGGTTATTTATTTTTTATTTCTAATGTAACACAATTTTACAAGTTAAAAATTATAAGTTCCTCTTTTCTATGAACATGTTTAATATAGATATATCTCGTCACTACTTTATTTGCACTAGAACATGGTATTTGTTACTTGGTATGTTTCATGCATAATGAAATCAATTAAAAGGAGTAACCTGTGATCATAAGAATCTAATAAGGGAGGTTAATATATTATTATTTCAATCAAATAAAACTAAAATAAACATACTAACACTTATACTCCTAGCCTAGATACTAATGAGATATTAGTAACAAAAGCTAAATGAAATCAAAATAAAAACATAAAAGAAAATAACTCTTTTACCTTCCTTGGGAGATTCAAATGCTTTGTTGAGTGTCTTGATTGGATTTTACATCAAAAAGTATTTGGTAATGGAGGTTGTTTAGCTCTTTATCTCCTTAGTACCTTGGCTTGTGATATTTCTTGTGATTTCTTGGCTTAAGATTTTGGAATTGTAACACTTTTGATATGAGTCTCATGAAATAAATCCTACATAATAATTCTACAATATCCAATCTTAGACATTAATAGATATGGAATTTTATATATAACCTTAGGAATTAAATCTCACCCAAGGTGATTTAAGGTTGAGTTAAGGCTTGGAATGGGTTCAAACTAAACCTAGGTGAGTTAAAACTAACTCTAGTAGAGTTAATAGTTGTCAAGTAATAATGATTTGAAATTAATAGTCATGGATCTCAAAATTATATATTTTAGGATATTTTTAAAGAGCTTGATAACACATAAAGGCACTATTGAAAGGCTAGGATACTTCAAATTTTTGAATTTCCTTTTTTAGAAATTCACTATTTTCAAATGGATAATTAAACTATGCATTTAATCTTGTTTAGCTTGTTAATTGATTTTGATTAGCCTTTTAGCTCTTTTAATATTTGATTAAGTATGCAAGTGACCCACTTAATAGGCCTATTAGCCAAATTGATAATTGTTATACCATAAGGTGATTAAGGATGAATCTATGATATCTCATTATTTCATACAATAGAATACCCCAATTAATGATGTCTCAACTTGCTTTTGAGCTTTGATGAATGATGAACATTCAAATTTAGGACATTCAATTATTCCTAATCTTAATTGGAAATGGTTGGTAGGAATTGGTCTGAAGTCCATTTTAGGAATCTAGGTTTCACCCTTGCTAAGGAAAAGACTATTTAAATCCACTTCAAACCTAGGCTAACATGGGAGAGATCTATAGGTTTTTGGTTACTTGTTGTTTAGGCCAAACCTCCAGATTTTATGGGGCTATATTCCTAGATTTGTCAACTTGAATATCTTCATCTAAGTCCTAACTCTATTGGGATGAAAAGGGAAGAAGGATTGCATAAATGAAACCTACTCAAGTGGTGATGCACCAATATACTATCTTATCCACTCAACTTTGGACCCTTAACCACACTAATGGATAATGCATAGAGCTAAGGCACTATCTTTAATAATTTTTATACAAAAATATTTCTTCTAGAGGTCAATTTGAGTGATTAAATAAATAGGGTAATGAGAAGGAGGCCTATTTCAAGGCACCTACCATCTAATTTCCACTTCAAACATGGCCTATCAACCACATAACACACTAGATAACCTACCAAGAAAGATTATTTATACCTAGGTGAAACTTGGACCTACAAAGGGAAGATCATACCAATATACATATAAAAAAAAGCATGAAAACACTAAATATAGATAATGAAGAATCTACAATGCTCTATTCATCATTCCAAGTATGCGTACAAGTATAAGTCCTAGGAAAGTTTCATCTTACCAGCTTGAGGGATATAATACAAGGTCATAAGCATTAAATATATGGTACAAGAGAAAATAGGTAAGGATAAGTGTGGCATGAAAAATTGGAGAATGGGGTATGAATGGAAAAGGTTAAATTTATCCTTTAATTACAATAGTTACAAGTAACCCCTCTAGCTCCTTCCATTCATCAGTGCATTCAATATATCCTTTCATCACAGGGATGGGGATAGTGGAGGATGAGTCAAGTCTAATTATCCTTGTCAAAAGGTTGACCATGCTCAAAATAGGTTGTTTCCTCTTGCAATGGTATTTATTAAATGTAAATGGAATGTAATTAACCTTTATAAGGTATTACGTAGCCCACTAGACCCCACATGTGACCAAGCCTTGAAATTACTTCCTCTCTCTAATTGAAATGAAGTTTGCATTCAATTGATAAAATATATTAGTTACATGACATTATACTTTGTATTAAGTTTCTTCATTATCCCCTCTATGCCAAATTGAGCTCTCTTATTAACTAAGTAGGCCAATTAGGCTTAAATACCTAAGTGTTGGTGTTTGGAAGACATTAGATACATACAAGAGAGTTTTATAACCTATATATAGATGATTTTAAGTCTAAAATAACTCCTTTCATGATCACATGACTTCTTTTGATCAAGAAACATCTTCAATCTAGTCACAGTAGTTGATAATGTTTTCTTGTTCTTGATTTTAATAGATTAAAATTTTTGAGTGAGCTTGTAGAGACCTTTACAGGGAAAAATTTGGGAATATTATGACTTAGGGGGGTATTACGGTCCCTAAACCATCACCTCCAATGATTATAAAATCTTCATTGTGAATAGAAATATGCATTCTAACCAAAACCTTACAAAAGTATAGATTTCAAACACTTCCATATAGTTTCCATATAATTCACTACCATGGATGTAATATAACCTAAGTATGCTACCTGATCTAAGTGTTAGATAGGCAAAACTAGTGCTTTTGAATGCAAATATTTATTGTATATGCCATCAGGTCTATTCTAGGGTTTTATGGAGGTTTTGGGTGTCTATTACTCTTATCAATGATTTATAGACTACAAAACCCTAAACCAAAAACTCATACCATAGATTTTAGACACATGAACCCCTCCAAATTTCATTATAATATCAATTTTCCATGAAAATAATGGACTAATATTTGGACATAGAGAAGTGATCTTGTCTTTTTTTATAAATAGTTTGAATAGGTTAACCTTCTTAACATTTGTTCATAAAGGTGTTCCCTTTATTCAATATCGATATTCCATGAATTTAAGGTAAATAGGGGTACCTAAAATCTACTATAATAATTTTATCATAATCCATTTGAGATGAAAGATATAAGCATCCAAAGAGATGACTTGAACTAGCCATGTAGGACCTAAGCTTGGGTTGGGCTTCAAGGCCAAAATGATCATTTTTATACTTTCCTCTAATTGAAACCTCCTTTTTAAGACCTAAAACACCTCACCCACATCATTCATGGCCATAAAAATTATTTTTGAATATCTGAATATGCCTTAATGTGATTTGGGGTTTCTAAGCCTTAAGAATGACATCTAGGCCTAGAAGGCTTGGGTTAGGTTTGATGAGTTTGAGGCCACTATGGGTGACTTGATGGACCTAAAAACATCAAAAAAATTCTTATATCTGACCTACATCATTATTAATCACTTTATATGGATCCATGTCCTAATTAACCCCTCCAAACATCTGATTTACTCCCTTGTTCTTATGTAGGGTTTGGGGATCAAGGACTTAATTTAACCCTAAAGGCTATAAGTGTGATTTATTCTTCATTATATGAGTATAGAAATCATATATTAACCTAAATAAATGCCCATATATCTCCCTTGAATCTTATAAAACTTAGAACACTCTCTAACATGTAATTTACCTCCAACTTCCATGTATGGATTATGACTGCCAATTTAGGCCTATTATGCATAATTTAGCCTTTTAGGCTTCTCCTTGATGTAAGGTCAAAAAAAATAATGAATGAATTATAACATATATTAATCATGAAAATATACCCTCTTCCATGTCCCTTCACTCCTTCCATCATCTCAACACATGTTCAACTATGTTTTTGAAGATTGCTTATAGGTGGCCTAATAGATCTTGGTTGTAGGTGTAGTTTCTCTTCATATATGAAAATTTTAGGTTTAATGGATGATGAGGAAATATTAATTAGGAAATTAATATGTTAAATAATCCTTTTATATCTCTCCCAACCATCCTTCACTTATGTCAAATCATCTAGGACTCAACCACCTTATTTTCTCCCTGATTACAGGCATCAGAAATTAGGCTCTTAACTATAGGTATGGGTGGGTTCATCCTCATGATAATCCTCCCATAATATATCAATTATTATTATTTTTTCCATGATTTTATAAACATTATAACACTCGATAGTATAAGGATCCAAAAATTATCCTCTTTACCAAATTATTCTCAAGACTTCTTAGACAAAATTTTGAGTCTCTAGGAGTCCTTGGTTGAGTTTGACCTTTAAGGTAAGTTGCCCTTATTGGCTCTACTCTTTAATTTATCATAAGAATTAAACCACCAATATGTGATGATAAAATCATTTATAAAACAAGTGTATATACCTTGTTCCATTGTTTTTTCTCTCATCCATGCATGGCTCAGTCAACTTCCATTTTGAAACTTCTAGGATTACCATGGAATTGATGATTTCTTCACTTTGTCAACACAATCTTATGTAAGCTTACTTGGAATCTTTGTTTGATATTTTCATGTGAGTGTTTTATCTTTTTATTCTACCTCTCATTCCTCAAAAATTATTAATGACATCTATACTTCTCTTGACCTCTTCATACCTCTCCATGACTTATCCAATTGTTAGAGTTTCTTGTTCATTTAAGAAGGCTTGTAGTTGTTTAATGGTGCTCCCTTAAATGTGATTAAGATTTTGGGTCCTTATTTGAATATTATTAAATGATATATATTTAATTGTGTAGCATAATATTATTATCTTGGTAATCTCACACCTCTGAAACTTTTCATCCAATCACTCTAAGCTCATATTCTAGTGTTTCTCAAATTTATACCTTTATAAGATGGTTGTTAGGTCTTGGCTGAGTGCAAGAAGGTGGGATATTCCTCATGACAACCCCATTATTACATATCCATGTTGTATTGGATATAAAAATCTGATCTTATTATCACATCATGAATAATCATTCATCAATATTCAAAGATACAACTGTAAGTGTGTGTGCTTGTCATAAGATCTTCCTTTCTTACACATGTCAGTATATACAAAATTAAGACTATACATGATATTTTGAGATTTAGATTGAGAATTAGATGTATTGGTCATACTTATACCTTTAGGATATTATTTTTTTAAACTTACCTTCTTGACACAAGGATGTATTCCTTTCCACTTCAATACATAGGTCTGTGACTATCTATATAGGTTTGATTTGGCTTTCAAGCATATATGGTTTTCTTTGATTAAAAAGTATCTTTTATTAGAGTGAGTTTGGTATTAATTAACTCTGATAATTTATATAACATAATGAATCCTTGATTATTCAATACTTATAGTGTCCATTGTAATCAATCACAACTCCATTCTCCCCTCTATCTACCCACATATGTCTGTAGATGTCCAATTTGAGGCATGGCTCTCTCTAAGACTAAGGCTAGATGAGTGCATGGGGAAGTGAGTTTTATGAGCCTCACTTGAGGCCATAGTTATGGGATATTAAAACATAATACTATTATTGACATGAAACCATCCATTAGAGGTCCTTAAAATGCTAAAGGATAATGCCTGCCACCTGTAACTCTGATAACCATTTGGAATATGAAGTTTGGCTTACCTTCATGGAAACATTGTGGAGGTTGTATGATTGGTGATGAATTTATTATTCTATTTTTTAGGAAAATGAGACATTAAATATGTCAAGTTACTAATCCACAACTTTAAACATCATCAACCTTTTCCACTATGTGCACCAAAAGACCTTGCAACTTGAGAAACTCAGTCTATGTTCTATAAATGCAAGAAAACTTGAAGTTTGATTTATATTTATACTCCAAAATGTTTGAACCAAATGTTTGGGTTATGTATATAGTATATTGGGTCCTTATAAACACAAAACCAACATATAATTATAGAGAGACTCCCAAAATGAGCCAAAACCATTACAATCTTCAAACTATCTATAGATGGATAAGCTCATGAGAGTGACCAAATTGTTAGCCATTATTCATAAATAATAGGATATGTATTTTTTTTAAAATTACATTTATGAGATATTAAATGGACCCCTTTCCTTTCCCAAAAATTTTAGATCCTAATCTTTTGTCTCATATCCATACTAAATGAAAATTAGAAGTGCTACACAAGATTAACAAGGAGAGTAATGGGATAATTGGATAGGTTTTTGAAAATTTAGGTCTATATAACCTGTTTAAATCCTATATTTACACTTTGGGGGTATATATACATTAATGGGATAACCTGGAATAAATTTCCTTCAGGTACACCTATAGAGATTTGGTGAGAACACCTAATTTTGGCCTAGAACTACCACATTTACCTTAGAGGTTGATGGAATATGGATGCCACATATTCCCATAGATGTTACATACATGTAATGACCTATCATTTTATTTAAAACACTTTATTTTTCCTCTAACTTTCTGTATCATGAAAAAAACTCCTTTTGAATGTCATAAAAAGGTACTAAACATACATGTAGTAAGATGTACATTATAATTCTATTTTTTTCACCTTTTAAGGAGTGGTATGGACTATAATAGGTGGGAATATAAATTTAACATAACACGACATGACCAAAATTACCCTTTATATCACTTAAACAACTTAAACCTTCCTGACTAGGGCCACAAATGTCTAGAATAACATTAGGTTTCAAAAGGCATTTACCTTAAATTTTCCAAATAAACCTTAAAAACTACTAATAAGGGTAAAATGGTCACTTATAGGACATATCAAGGCACTGAAAGAATGGATGAACTATTACAAGGTCATGTTTTTTAATATAGGGATGACCATTTTGACCTGGGGGTCAAAATTGGTCAACATTACTAATGACTCCCAGGGGTGACTAGCCTATTGGTCAAGAGAACCCATAACCTTACTCAAGTAAATACTCATTTGTACTTGACTCCTAACTAATAATATAATGTGGATTTAGATACAAGACACTTTGAATATCAAGGAAAACTGACTAACCTCCTCTACACATAGGACACATGAAATACACCACACAAAGCAACAAAAGTAACACACCACACCACACATGTGCACCAACACTTATTGGAAACAATAAAAACAACCCAACTAGCTAGAATATACAACCAACCTCAATGTATCTTCTCCATCCTGGATCAAATGGTAAGTTTCTTGGGATTATCCTCCTATAATATATATAATGATGTGAAGTAAGTAGCTCCATGAATGAGAAGCTTGGTGGAGCAGTCTTTTATTGACCAACTCCCTTATGATGCTCTCAAGTGTCATATAAGCTACAAACAGATGGCCTATGAAGACATACTCACTTGGTGTATCAAATTTTACCTCTTTTTATTCTTAATTGCTTTTGACCTCTTGAAGAGAGCTAATGTACTTTGGGACTTCATCATGTTGGTTATCTTCTATCTCCACAAAATCAAGTACCATTAGTCTTTCATCTTGAAGCATATAGTCAAGATCATATTTAAGGACCTTAGATACTAAAATTTCATCTTCAAGATTCCTTATTGGCTTAAACAACCCTTATTACAACTATAGACACATCATCTTGACATCTTGAAGACCTTCAAATGGATGACTATCTATTACAAACATACCAAGCCCCTCTTCTTTATGCTTTTCAAGCTTCACATATTACTCATTAAGGAAAGGGATAAAACCAACTAAAATAAGAGGTTGGTAACCCCTTTTAAGGACCTCAAACAAATCATATTCTAATGGAGAAGCTTCTTGGGATGGCATGCTTATGGGGATTCCTTTCCCTTTCTTGGTGAATTCATCTTTTTAAATCTGAACTAAGTCATGACATGCCTCTAAAATAAGATAACCTAATCCTATGATATCAAACAAGTATTTCAATTGATCTCCTTAACCATGCTCATGGAACTCTAAATATTCCTTTTCCATTTCTAGTATATATTTTGAGGTTTTCTCATCCTCTTATGATACATATAGTCCTTTCATCCCATCTTCTTCTACATTGTTGAAGACTAAATGGTGTTCCTCTTTACCAAGGGGTGTCCCTATGATAAAATACTCTTCAATCTCATTTAAATCATCATCAAAAACTATAGATTCAACCCAATTTTCATTATTCACCTCTCCAAAGAGTGGCATAGGAGATTATTGGAGTGTCTTTAAGAGAGATGAGATGTACTCCACATTTCCTTCATTCATCTATTTATTCTCAACAACTATAATTTCCTCTTTCTACACATTAATCTAGATGGATTTCCATGAAGGAACTGTCTTGAGATCTTTGATGACCATGGGTTTTCTATAATTCTCCTCATTATCCCTTAATTATAGTACTTGGTTCCAAGATGGAAACTTATGTTTAATATTTTATTACATAGTGTGCATTGTTATTTGGGTCATAAAAGAAGGTATGATCAGTAGAGATTATGTCACTTTTGTATATGTTATAGACTAATATAGATGCTTGTTTATAACCTCATTTTTTTTGGTAAGGGAGGTTTCAAAATTAAGTCTTGAATGATCATGATACCTAGTTCCTTTGATTCATACTTTTCCTTCTTATTGTACTCTTTTTTGAACATAATTCCATGATGGAGAGGTTGGGAAGGATTGTGAGAGAATTTGAGGGTTTTTATATTCAATTTGTTGTATATTTTGAGGGGTGATGGGTAGATCAACATAAGACTAACATGAGATGGATGAGGGGATAGAATATTGGTGAGTTTGTTTCCTTTCATGTACTTCCAACTTCTCTACAATCTTGGAAATTAGACCCTCTATGTTAAGCAGGTCACTATTACCTCTTGAATGACATTTCCTAATGAAGGATATCCACTCTTTTTTGGCCTACTATAATGAATTCCTAACACCCTCAATCACATTCTTGGGAATATCTTGCCCATACCATTTCAATGTATCAATATTTACCATATAACTCTCATAATCTAATAGGGTCTATTTAAGGCCTGATATGGACTGACTTGGGGCATGAATAGGCTGGTCAAGGGCATCATGGTGATTACATAACAGATCATATTCATGATTAGGTTACTAAGGAGATAGATGATTCTCATAATAGGGTTGGTAGTCTTGACAATATGGAGACACATCATACGACTGACAAGGGTAAATACGTGATAAATAGGGGTTAGAATATGGTTGGTAAAGATCATGGTAGATTTAGAAAGGGTGATATGTCTATCCATAAGGATTTGTATGACATAATTCTATCCCATACAGATCCATAGTTCATTACTGAGCATAATTAAATCAATAAATTATCAAGAGTGAATATTTAATGACCTTTTTTACCCTTGATATGGTGACTTGCGACATCTTTTGTTATCAAATTCTAATTGTAGATGCTTCTACTAAATATCTTTAGCTTTTATATGCTCTACTATGTTTTCATAGTATGCTTTAAGGCACTTAAAAATTTTCTCATTGAGCATGCTATAATTTTTAAGAATATAGGTTGCACCCTCACTAAGGAAAGGATTATTCACATCCACATCAAACCTAGGCTAACATGGGAATGACCTATAGTTGTGGGTTACCTATTGTTTAGTTTAAACCTCTAGATTTCATGGGGCTAGCTCCCCAAAATTTTCAACTTGAATCTCTTTATCTAAGTACTAACTTTATTTAGATGAAAAGGGATGAAGGATTACTTAAATTAAACATACTCTAAAGTGGTGATGTACCAATATACTCACTTATTCACTAAACTTTGGATCTTTAACCACAATAATGGATAATGCATAGAGTTAAGCCACTATATTCAACAAATTATAAGAAAAAATATTTCATCTAGAGGTTAGTTTGATTGACTTAAGCAAGAGTGTAATGAGAAGGAGGCTTGTTTCAAGGAACTTATCATATGATTTCCACTTTGAACTTGAGATATCAACCTCAAAACACACTAGACAACCTACCAAGAAATCTTGTTTATACCTAGGTGAAACTTGGACCTACAAAGGGAAGATCATACCACTATGAATATAAAAAACAAACATGAACACACTAAGTACAAATCATGAAGAATCTACAATGTTTTATTCATCATTCCAAGGAGGTGTGCAAGTATAAGTACTAGTAGAGCTTCATCATATGAGTCTAAGGGATATAATACAAATCCATAAGAATTAAATATATAACAAAAGAGAAAAGATGGAAGGATAAATATGGGATGAAAAAGTGGATAAGGGGTCATGAATGACAAAGGTTAACTTCATCCTATGGTTACAATAGTTATAATTAGCCTCTCTAGCTCCTTTCATGTGTTGGTGCCTTTAATGTCTCCTTTTAACATAGGGATGGGGTTAGTGGAGGTTGATTCATATTCAATTATCCTTTTCAAAGGGTTTACCATGCTCAAAAATAGTCCATCACCTCTCCCAATGTTAGTTACTGAGTGTAAATGGAATGTAATTAACCTTCATAAGGTGTTGAGAAATCCATTAGACATCACATGTGACCAAGCCTTGAAACTAATTCTTCTCTCTAATTTCCATGAAGTGTTCATTTGAACCATCAAAATTATTAGTTACATGAAATTATACTCTACATAAAGTTTCTTCATTATCCCCTCTATGCCAACTTGAGATCTATTGTTGACCAAATAGGCCAATTAGGCCAATTAGGTTGAACTACCTAAGTATTAGTGTTTGGTAGGCATTAGAGACTTATAAGAGAGTTTAAGAACCTGTATCTAAATGATTTTAAGTCTATAACAACTCCTTTCATCATCAAATGACCTATTTTTATCAAGAAGCTATGATCAAATAATCTAAGAACTGTGGTTAGATCATGTGTTAGAACACGTAAGAAAACTTGAATAAAAACACACTAACATGCATAACAATTACTTACCTAGATCATATGGGGAGCATAGTAAACAAAAAAAATTGTAAGCACAACTAAAATTCCAAATAAATAAGATATATTAACATCCTTGAATTCTCTAAATTATGTGTTCATTCAGATTTCTTGGCTTGTGATCAAAGAGTCTTTAGTAAATTGAGTTATGTGGATCCTTCTCTCCCTGGCACCACTATTGGATTACTTGGTATGGCTTATGCTTATGGCTTAGATTTTGATTTTGACATTATAACACTATAGATTTGAATCATTCACCAAATACTACATTATAAATTTATTATGTCTAAGATCTCTAAATGAAGAGGCAACTACTTGTATTTATAGGTTTAGAAACTAACCCCAAACCAAGGTGAGTTAAAGTGTAGTTAGAGTATGGAGTGGACTCAAACCTAACCTTACCAAGTTAATTCACTATAGTAGAGTTAAAAGGTGTCAAAAATTCATTATTATAAATTAATAGGCATGTATGAGATATTTTTAGTATATTTGACAACTCATAAAAAGGTAATTATGAATTCTTAGGATATTCTTGATTTTTGAATTTCCTTTTTAGATAATTCATTAATTGATCATGGATAGTTCAACTAGGAATTTTAATTAGGTTTATAAATTTAATCAATTATGTTTAGTATTTTATAAATTTCAATATTTGAATTTAATTCATGTGTGCATTTTCCCCATTTAATAAGTCTATAGGCCAAATTGCATTTTATAATGTCATAAAATAATTGGAGATGAATCTATGAGAGGTTTTTATTGTTTATGGTAAGATACACCAATTAGGGATGTATTAATGGGATTCAAATATTTGAGGAATGTTTCCTAGACAAATTTGGGACATTTAGTGATTTTTATGTTTGATTTTCAAAGTTTTTTAAGAATCAGTTTGAAGTTCTATATGAAGCCTTTGGTAGCCAATTTTAGGTGTCTACAGTTTGCCCCTATTTGGGAAGGTATTGAAAGCTATAACCATAATAATGTATTATAATAAAATGAAAAGGTCCTATATTCTTACATATCTAACAATATTAGATGAAATATATGAAAAATATGATGGCTTGATCACCTACACCTCATCATTTATCTAATCATCCTTATTTTCATCACTAGTCCAATATTTGTAACCCATTCATCTAACATGAAGTCATTAATCCTAATTTCATCATCTAAGTCATATCCTCTAATCACTAACATCATCCTTAAATCACTAATATTCTTCATCATCATTAATCATATCCTCTATCACTTATCATTCATCCCTATGTTATAACTACATCGACTTGAGGTCTTTTTAGACTATGTAGGTAGCATATGGCTACTTTTAAGTGCCTAATGATATCTCAATCACTATATACTCTATCACTCCCTTTCATGTTTCCTTGATAGGGGAATCATAATTAATCATATTATGGATAATTGGTTTAATGAAATTAAGTCCTATCTTTTGGTCACTCAATCAGATCCTTCTCTATCATCACCTACATCATATTAATTGACTTATCCTTGAACTACACCATCATTAATCTTATCATCATAAAATCATTGTCCTATATCTCTCCCTTGAATACATCCTATCTTGGGATACATATAAATATTTCATCCTTTTAATCCTATCATCATCATGTTACAGTTGATTCTCCCTTGGGATATGTTGAAAACCATGACAAAGTCATCTCTACACCTTGTGCATGTGTCCTTGCCAAGGGCATCATCATAAATTGGTATCTCATTGCTTAAATAAAATCATCTAACTTACATTTGGTATCTCATCCCCTCAGTTATTCATTTAATCCCATCCCTTATTTATTATTTTGAGTGGACATACATCTCATTCTTCTTTGCATATCCCCTTCAGGGGCATCATATCCCATAACATCATCTACTAATGTTCATCTATGACATGGTTTTTATTTGAAAAAAAAATACTCCTTCCAGTTCATTCCTCTCACAATGTCATTTCAAAGAGGGGTAAAATGTATGCATCTAAAATTTCTTTTTTATATTAATGTCACTAATATTCTTATTATTCAACGCTAATTGTACTCATCTCATCTATTCAAATTTATTCTTCTAACTTATCCCATTCCTAGTCATTTATTTAATGTCCCCTTCTTCATATTTCATCTTCTACTAACCTTATTCATTCTCACTTCATCATTAATTTATCCTAAAGCCCCATTATCCCATCCTAATCTATCTTATTCATTATTTGGGAATTTTAAATTCCCAAAGCCAACCTACCCACTTATTAAGCCTATTTTTAGGCTCTCCTACACCCCTAGTCGATAATCACTCACCTAATTCCCATCTAATCCCATTTATAATCATAATTAACCCTAAAAATGATTATATAACCTTTTAAATCTATAACCTTCTCTATTATCACTCCTCCTCTCTAGAAGCTTCTAAATCTATAGGATTCCAAGGAATTTTAAATTGCTTTTAATTTTCCATCCTTGATCTCCCTCATCCAAATTTGAATATCTACCACTGATCTCTACCTCTATTTTATATTTAAGAAACCTCATCCCTACATGGGAGATAACTATAATACTCAAAAAAAATCCATGCCAATCTAATCCTTCATAAACAATCCTTTGATCAAGCATCCATGTCAAAAATTTGAGTTAAGGTAATCCATATCCCAATCCTTTTATTTTAATTTTATTTAATTATGGTGTAGAGAATTTAGATTTATAATTGTAGTGTTATTTTGAATTAAGAATTGATTAGTTATCATTAGGTTCTAATTTATCTATCACTATACCTATTAGTTTTATCTTTGGGCTTGAATTTACATTGATTTAATCCATAGAGCTCAAAAACCATCTACACTTATATCCTTATTTCTCCTTATCCTTTCATATTTTTGTAAGAGTTCCTATTCTAATAGGTCATATAGAGTGTATCTAGTGTTTTAGGATCTTTAAAAGTTTGAAATTATGTTTAAAGTGTGCAATCTACCCTCTGGTTTAGTTACCTTATGTTGTCTCATGCATATCACCTCTATATTGAAACACTTATGTTTGAACCTCTTAAGACTTTGAATCTAGTTTTTAGGTATATTTTATTAGTGAAAGAAGTATGATGTTATTATGTAAATACTTCTTGTGTATCACCTATTTAGAGTATTTTATTTTCATGCAAACTCTATCTCTTTTCCCACAAATAATTAATTAAGTAGGTGATAATCACTTCAAGGCATATTTAGGGAGCTAGCCCTTAAACCTAGAGGTATACTTATACTATAGGTAAACACACATACATTGAAGTATTACCATGTTTCCCAAATCTAGAGGAGGATTTAACACCCTCATCTAAGGTATAATATTTGGTGATAATAGTTCTGGCATGCTTGGGGGGTCATATTGTCCTCAAGACAACTTATCAAGGTGAATGTTGGCCTTGACAAAATTAACTACAAATTAGTGTGCTAATCAGAACTTTGTGACTCCATTCAAGGTAAAATATAGTTGTAGACCATTTTTTGTCATAAATTTTCTCTCGTACTTCATGGTCCTTACTAGTTCATCATCTAGTAGATTCCTCAATCCTACTATTCCACATATTCAACCTAAACTTCCTCTTAAAGTTCAATACCCTTAGCCTAATCTACTATTAGAAGAGAAAAAAATATTTTTATCCAAGAGAGTTAAGAACTTGAAGAAATCTAATCTATTATGGATAGGCCAAATGCCTTCCCTACCTTCAACATTGATAATTTAATCCATCTAGATGCCTATGATGCCATTCCTCCTAATACCATAAAAAGTGTAACTATATTTAATTATGAAGGTCATGTCACACCTAGTGAACACATCAAGGATATATCCAATTTTTTTAGTTTCCACAATGTCACTGAGGAGAATATTTCCATTATACTTATTACCATGTACCTTGTCAGGATCCTACTCCACCAATAAGAGTATATATGATTACCTCTTGTATTACCAACTAAACATAGAATTTAACCAGAATGATAAGTAACTAGAAATATGAAACAACATAGGATATGAGAGACAATACACAATTGTATTAATAATCACTCAGAAGAAAATACAATAAAGAAGATACCACTTCTTCTTCCACCTCTAAGGCTTGCCACACCTCAAGGATTTCTTCCCTCTCTCTCTTACAGTCCCAACACATAACTCCAATACAGAGTTGTTGTTCACCTCCACCAGTCAGTAACAATGTTGCCAGTACACCAAGTACACAAATGTACTCCAAGTAGATCTCCCTTTCCTTGCTGCCACTTGCAAATCAATAGACCTTACTTACCATGTAGATATCTCTACACCGTGAAGAACCCTTGTCCTTGCCTCACCAAGTCCTTATGATTCTTCAACCAGTACCCTGGTGGATCTTCTACCAAAACTTACACACCTAAAACTCTCCAAGATCATACACACTCAGCACCCCTTTGGAACAAGGAGGAACACACCATGCTCTCTTCTCTCTGAAGGAGCTAATTTCTACTCTCTTACTCTCTAGCACACTTTTACAATACAACCCATGAGTCTATTATATAGATCTCATACATACAATAATTAGACCATAATTACAATAATTAGATCCACAACTTCTAGTCTAAAATTGGCTCTTAACATGCAAATGCTTGGTTCATTAACTAACTGTCCATGAAATTGGTAGTTCTAAACCAAACAGGTGATCGATGTTAGTCCCTATCTACCTACCCCTGATTGATGTTAGTTGCTCTTCCTATCTAATCTTGTTGACATTGGTTGGCCTGACCGATGCCAGTGTCTGTGACACTTTAGCAACTCCTCTTGTTTGCAACCTGGTGAAGCTTTTAACTCCACAACCTAACAATCTCCCTCTTAGAGATAAATAGCTACACCTGTACCTATACTTGTACATTCATCTAATTAATTTCCTAGCTTGTATCCCTCTTCAAGATCAATCCTAAAGACCAACCACCACACAACCTATGATGCTACACCTGTCATCCAAGTAACCTACCACATCTGAACCTACAAACCCATGTAGTGAAGACCTTGACCCTGCATAACATGAATCCCTGATGCTGGTCCCTCTTAGATACCTAAGAATCCACCTTCCTTGAATTTGTGCCAAACTCTCTGACAACTCCCACTGCTTGGGAAAACTCAGGTCTACACTAGACCTCATGTGATTTCAAACACTATTCTAAGCTCTGCTTGAACTATCCAGCCCTTGGTGTGCTTATCGATTCTACATCCTGCATCTTGAACCTCGCTAACACCTTCTTCACATCAGCTCCCATTGGAGAGAAAATCTCGATGACTTTTATTCCAAAGAATTTTGCTGCTCCAAATTCTTCATGACATACCTCTGAACTAACTTTACCTTTAGCTCAAAAAATTCCCTGCATGTGTAACCCTGCAATAAGTAACCACACCACATACAGTAACAAGATAATGTCACAACTCATCATCCACCTAGTAAAGACAAACACAATAGTTACACTAACATTGACTAAAGCCCTACTTTGTCATCCACCTATCAAAAACTGTACCACTGTCCTGCAGCTTCCTCAAGACCATATACCTTGGCCTTCCATCTCATGTATCCATCCACTCTCTTCTTTAACTTGGGAATCCATCCATCTTTTAGTGCTTTCTTCCAGTTGACAACTCCACCAACAAACTCCTGTTTGGTTCTTCTCCAAGGACTCACACTCCTCATCCATGCCAAGCTCCCACTATTTTTGGATTCTACCTGCATTGCCTCTTCACATCTTCCTAGTTCTCGACCATCAGTAAGTAACTAGTAAGAAGGTGAACAACAAATATGAGGTCCACTTACCATTTTAGTCTTCCATATGGGTGTTTGAGACTCCTTGATAGCTTGATATTTGCCCAATATCTATTCTAATGACCGATCTCGGCCATCTCCCAATCTGTAACCAATCGACATCGGCTCCCTGTGACTGACCCTATCTATCGACGTCAGTTCCCTAACCGATGCTGGTGTACCTTCTATCGACATTAGTCTCTGTATGACCGATGTCAGTTCTTACTACCCAACACCACTGACTCTACTAATCTACACATGATCGATGTTGCTACCTGTCTATTCAATGTCAGTTCCTCCTGACCGATGCCGATACCTATGTTCACCTATGAGGGATGACTTTTTACCCATGAGATCCTTTTGGGTCAAAACCCTATTCAAATTAACACAGACCTACTTAGAATAATTCAGTCCCCTCAGTTGATCTCTATCTGTCATCTCCTCCATGAACACTAAGGCTTTCCAGTTCTTAAGTTTAGCAAAGATATCTGTCTTCCGCTTAAGAACATGCATTCCCTTCTTACATATGTAACCAAGCCTACAAAGCCACATCTCTGCAATAGAAGGTGAATCAGTAATATAAGTAAATAGATAAAGGATACCTACTTTCTTACCACCATCTAATTCAAGTGCATCCACTGTGAGAGTTATTGTGCATCTCTCATCACCCAACTTTCTCAAAGAAATTAGACTCATCTCCAAGATTGGTACCTGCATGACCTCCTTCAACACCCATGTGTTATCCATCATTTTAGCTTCACTTCCCTTTTGTCAATCATTTGACAAGGCTCACCAGCTCCTAAATAAATCTCTCCTAAGTCTCCAAAGACATACCCATGAAAAGATGCTCTATTTCAAGCTACATGGAAAGAGGAAACATAATTTGTAAACCAAGATTCTACTTTATCCAAAGCACCCTGTGCAACAACACCTACAACATCTGCTTCTACATGATGATCTTCTACTGACCAAAAATCTTCCTTTACCTGCTCTTTCTTTCCATCAATCAAACCATTTGTGCTATTCAGTTTCTCCATTCGTAGCTTACTTTCTTCTGCCATTGCTATACTCCAACTCAATCTAAAACCCCTGAGAGTGACCTGTAATCAAACAAACACTAACCAAATCTGAAACCACCTGTTAGTCAACCCAACCAAAAGCTCTGATACCACTTGTCAGGATCCTACTCCACCAATAAGAGTATATATGATTACCTCTTATAGTAGCAACTAAACACAAAATTTAACTAGAATGATAAGTAACTAGAAATATGAAATAACACAGGATATGAGAGACACTACACAATTTAATTAATAATCACTCAAAAGAAAATACAATAAAGAAAATGCCACTTCTTCTACCACCTCTAAGGCTTACCACACCTCAAGGACTTCTTCCCTCTCTCTCTTACGGTCCCAACACACAACTCCAATACAAAGTTGTTGTTCACCTCCACCAGTTAGTAACAACACTACCAGTACACCAAGTACACAACCATACTCCAAGTAGATCTCCCTTTTCTTACTGCCACTTACAAATCAACATACCTTACTTACCCTATAGATATCTCTACACCCTGAAGAACCCTTGTCCTTGCCTCACCAAGTCCTTATGATTCTTCAACCAGTACCCTGGTGGATCTTCTACCAAAACATGCACACCTGCAACTCTCTAAGATCATACACACTTAGCACCCCTTTGGAACAAGGAGGAACACACCATGCTCTCTTCTCTCTGAAGGAGCTAATTTCTGCTCTCTTACTCTCTAGCACACTTTTACAATACATCCCATGAGTCTATTATATAGATCTCATGCATATAATAATTAGAACCTAATTAAAATAATTAGATCCATAGCTTCTAGTCTAAAATCAGATCTTAACATGCAAATGCTCGATTCGTTAACTAACTGTCTATGAAACTAGCATTTTTAAACTGCACAGGTGACCAATGTCGGTCCCTGTCTGCCTAGAGATGACCAATGCCAGCCAATCCCTGACCAACGTTGGTTGCTCTTCTTGTCTAATCCTGTTGACGTTAGTTGGCCTGACCGATGTTGGTGTCTGTGACACTTCAACAACTCCTCCTGTTCGCAACCTGGTGAATCTTTTAACTCCACAACCTAACACCTTAGAGGGAAAGTAATTGATTGGTATATGACTTTTCTTAGTGGATGAATCACATCATGGGATGACTTTGGAGTTTTAAATTCAAGCTTTGAAGATGAAAGTGACCATACTTCTCTCATAAATTATCTCAATGTGATTAAAAGAGATCCCAAGGAAATAATACATGACTTCAATAATAGGTTTCAAAATATTTGGTATAGATTTCCTCTTCCCATGAGACCACCTACTAGTTTTATGTTCCTTACATAATTGAGAGCCGTTGCTATTGATATTTACATCATGATTTAATCCATGGGTGGTTTCACTATTATTTAAGCATATGAACTTTTTATTAGAGATAAGAATGGCCAAATTCAAGTAGGAAAATTTCCTCCTAAGGTGTCCATGCATCTACCACCTAATATACTAGATGTTACTCCAAATATTGCTCAAATTCTTAATGTTAATGCTAAGCCAAAGACTACTCCTAAGAAGGTAGATAAACATGATCTATATGTAATAATTCAAACATTAGAAGATGATATTAGTTAAGAGAGATTTAAATAGATGTGAATCAAAATCCCTATCCATATAAACAATAATATGGTCAGCAATATGGGAGAGGGAGAGGTCAAAGGCAGCCTAATTTCAATAGGCTTTCCAATGTGTATAATCCCAACTCCACCACCAATGCAAGAGAGATGGTACTAGTGTATATCAAATTGGTACAAGGGGAAGATTGGAAGAAAGGAAAATTCATGGATGCTAATGAGGGTAAATAGTAATCTTTAGTTTCTCAAGGATGATTCACTTCTCTCTTATCAGCTAAATATGAATTCATGATGCAATTAAGTGAGGATTAACAACCTCATGGACAAAGCCTCACTAACTTCTTGGTGGAAGATACTTTTGTGATAAATCAAGGAGCCTTTATTAAAAAAATATAGAGACAAGATTAAGGATTTATGAGGTTATGGTAATGTTACTACAAGTTCATCAAATTATCCTACAAGGCATTAAGGCAAGTCTACAATCATGATATCTCTAAATGCTCCTACACCTCCTCCAAATCAAAATGTGATAAGGTCTACTTAAGGTGATTATATTACTCAAATTACAACAACTTCATTGTCTCCAAGGAATCAAGATAAGGTGAGTAATACTACCCTAAACATATTGGACTCATTGAATAATACCAAATCATTTAACTCTTTGTGGGATGTCCTCCATATGCATGGCCAAAAAGAGCTCTTACAAAAATAGTTAACCAATATTCCTACTAGTCCTTCACCTTCAATTCAAATTCATAGTCATGTTGATATTATAAATTCTCCTAAAACTATTATTAAACTATCTACAAAGTATAATAAACCTCCACCTTTATAGTTCACTCTCATAGTGGGGAATAAACTAGTACATAATTGCATAGTTGATAGTGGAACCTCTACATCAATCATGCCCAAAGTTGTAGCTAATAAGTTGGGCCTAAAATATGAACCCCATAGTAAAGGATTGATTCATATAGATGTTAAACCTACTAGGAGAATAAGGCTAGTCAAAAATTTGATGGTTTTCTTTCATGATTGTCCTAACATTCCTATCCTATAAGACATTGTTGTGGTGAACCTGCCTACTCATTTTTTAATATGCCTTTCAAGAAATTTTACAGCCAAGATAGGTGGATACCTCTTAGATAATTAGTCCTTATTATCCTTTAGGAAAAGATATGGAACTAAGGTAACCATAATAACTCAATCTCTTTCAAGGTTTCACATTGAGCCCTATGTTAAAGCAAGCTCTAACTTGAATATGTGATCAATGAAAAGGAGTCTAATGTGGATGATGGTACTTATAAACTTGAGGGAATAGCTAACTTGTTTCTATATGAATATGGTGTACATGATTATGAAAATGATCCTTATGCATACTTTGATAAAATTGACCTTGGCACCTACATCATCTATGAAGATCCATTTGAAGGAGTTGAGGTAAGTGTTGAGCATCCTTTATTATAAGATATTGAGAGTAACTATTTTATTCATGTATATGATGATGATTATGATGGATTGAATAATTTTATTGATCACCATAGTGGGAATAATGATGTATTTCTTCTTTCTATTTATGAAACTACCCTTGATGATGACACTCATGGGGAAGAGAAGGATGACTTAT
This sequence comes from Torreya grandis, assembly GCA_037957365.1. NCBI lineage: Eukaryota > Viridiplantae > Streptophyta > Pinopsida > Cupressales > Taxaceae > Torreya > Torreya grandis. The sequence continues at coordinate 281,505 of JARHVA010004961.1, read as the reverse complement.
AGAAAAGGTTCAATGCCGTTTTTCAAGAATTTATTAACTAAGTAATACTACTTCCCATCCTAAGAAGTATATATCTGATGTTTTTGATAATGAATTTAACAAACATTATGTTAAGTGTTCCATGAAGAATGAAAGTCTATGTCACCCTCTTATCCAAGAGTTTGTAATCAAAGAAGAGTTTGATGAGTACAAGACATATTTTATGGTGTTTAAAGAATAGTCAAGAGTCTAGCCTGATGTTGATCCAATCTCATCTATGATGGAATATAATGAAAACCATATTGATGTTTTCAAACATTATGTGCATCATGTAAAAGAATATATAAAGGTTGAGGTAGCTATCATATAGTTTAATCTATAGTTTAAGGAAGGCATATCAGATATGATAGTGATCAAGAGGACTGAATATCCAATAAATTCTCTTAGAGAGAAAGGAAGGTCATTCATGAATGGTCTAAATAGTCCACCTATAGACATAAGAAGTCACAAAGGTGGTAGGCTTCTTGATATTCTACATATATAAGTGGTTGATGATGAGTATTGTTCTCATGCTAAATTTACCTCATGGACTGACAAATTTGCAAGAAGAACCATATTTGACCCTAGTTGAAGTATGATAATATGTTTTCACCTCAAGAGTTAGATTTTTTAAATAGTATATTAGGTGTGTGTGTTTTCTTTCAATTGTGTTGTGTTCCATAAGTGTTCTAGTTGAACACATGTTTGTTTCCATTTGGTGTGTACTTTTTTTTTACCTTTATTTTTTGTTTGGTGTGGTGTCAAACATAAATAATGTGTCAAAATAGTGTATATTTGACTCCATGGCCCAATAGATAGGCTTAGGCTATTGGTCTTGGAATAGCAAGCATACCACCCTTGGGAAATCACCAAGAATGTTGACTATTTTGACCACAAGTTAACTTAGGTTAACCCCCTATAGTCCAAAACTTGATATATGGGTATATTATCATGTGATAGGGTGTATCATTATTTATTTCATGTCATTTAATATGTTATTAGCTTAGTGATGGTCTAATTTAGTCTTTGTCTCATTTTATGTCACTTACGGGTCATATATGGGTCATAAATGAAGGTGATATAATTTCAAAAGGTGTTTAAGTGTTATAATATCTCTTAAAACATCAAATATGTCATATTACTTATCAATAATGTCAATACTAACTAAAAATTTTAGGTGTTAACTAAAATCAAGAAATCAAGTGAAAAAGAGGGAGTTTTGGAAGTGTATGGCCTATGGGGAAGAGTGGCACATGGGAAAATATTTTTAAATTACCATTGAACTTATTTGACTCCATTTAAATACTTTATATGCTTTGAAAATTCCAAAAATGAGCAAAAACTATTTTTATTCTTCATTGCTCCATAATGTAAGCAAAACTAGTCAATAAGTCTTTAGATAGTACATCCATTACGAGGAATTATAGGTAAAAATACCTTAGTGGTGGATACTAAACTTGTTTTTAATTCAAATTAATGGTATTATTTCAAATATTAGATTCTTATGCTTTATGAACCATCCTTTAGAAGTTAACTGCCTCATTTTGCATCATAAACCCCACACCCTATAGGTTTTCCTCTTATATGAGTAAGTTCATACAATCCAATTATTTTAATTTCTTATATATGATTTGAAATTACTCCTTTTATATTTTATATATTTTTTTTATATGTTTGGAGTTTATTTCATGAGCCAAACAGTTCAAGTTGCAGGTTGATGTCACTAGTGGACTAGTAGTCAAGTTCAATAAATTATATAAGGTTTAATTCTATGAAATGTTTTACAATAAATGTGATATGATGTACCATGAATATAATATGTAATTAAAATCTCATTATTCTCAATATTACTCTCCAATACTAACATCATGAAAGTTCCAATCAAGAATGTTTCACGTAGTCAACCTCCTGCAGGTTTTTATATATAGTCATGGCTTATAAAAGTCTTGAGCATGGTAATGGAGGTGTGATGAATATTTTTAATGTTTTTATTAACTTTTTGGATCATTATATATGAATATAATCTCTCCAAATATAATATCATAAACTGTGATGATGAATACAAACTAAATACACAATATTATACCACTAATTTGCACATATAGGTATCGTAGAAGGGGATAATCACATGGGTTGAAGACACGAGGAAATTATTTAAATACATTAAAGGTGAAGAGAATAAATTTTAATTATTTTTATATGGTTTTATACTATTTTATAACCATGTACTATTCACATTGCGTATGTCTACACTCACTGCCCTACATAGTGAAATGTTCACCTACAGGTATCCTCAAGAATTAACCATGTTGAGATAGGGAATGTGACTTGATTTAATGTATATAAATAGTTTAAATATCAGTTAGAGGATTGATATTAAGTTTTTTATCTAATTAAATTATCACACATCATATTCACAATCCATGTTTAACCCTCACTACCTTGTACATTGTTGTGTGTGCATCTACAGGCTCTCATAGAGACTTGAGATTATTTCATAGGAATGTTAAACATGTTGGAGACCTTCCTAAAGGTATTAGAGTTATTAAGGAAACATTATAATAAATGTTTAAACCATATATTGTTAATAAGACCTAAAATTATTGAATTCATATATGGACTGAGCTTAGGGACAAGTTTCCCTAAAAGCTCCAAAAACATAGCCTTATGTGATTTTGATGCTATCATAAGATGAGGTGATAGAGAACCTATGTGATTTTTAATGGTCCTATATTATAGCCTTCATGAAGGGATATATCCTTAAAAATTATATTGGGTGTTTGAATAGAGTAAAATGATGTTTGAAGGCCTCCATTCTTGGCATTTGTTCTCTATAATGTTTTAGTGTCTTTTAGAGGATTTAAACTTCCAAATGACTCTACACCCTAAGGTTATAGTATACAAGCATATATCCATAATTGAGTGGTAATATTGAGTTTAAAAGAACATTTTTGTTTTAAATATCATCAAAAATCATTGAAATTTAAGTTATTGATCTCTATCAACACCTATAGGTGTGTCATTACTCAGAAAAGTCTTCTATAGCCTGACTATAGGTAACGCATAAACTCATTAAGTGAATCTTGGTGAGACTACCTACAAACACAAATATTTCCATTTTAAGTTAATTATACATATATATAAAGGATCATAAGGTGTGAGTCACTAATTTTAAGTTTGATATTCACCTACATACCCCGATTATTCCATCAATAGTCAACTATAGCTGACTATAGTTTGGCAGTGAGCTAGTACATGATAGTCTTGATATTGGCATAGCATGAACATGATGTGAATAGAAAAAAATGGATGTGAAATTAAATTTGGGAATAAAATAATGTATTTAATAATTATATTCAATTTCAAACCATGTAATTATGTATGTACAAGGACCTCTTTCATAAATAGAAACATAAAACCACAATCAACCACATGTGCCAAGTCAAATACAAGGTATACAATGAAGACGTTTGGAAGGATTTTAAGGTGTTAAAATGTTTCAAAGAAACTTAAAAATTATAATATGCTTTTCATACCATCATATAATATAAAAATGGTATGGAAATGCTCTAACAATGCAATACACAGTCCATATTCAAGACCCTGCACACAGTGAGATTCTTCATGACTATGTCTTAGGTTTTTATACATTTTAAGGTGATAAAGATATTAATAAGACATGATAATTTACACATATGGTCCCCACCACTACATAAATCCACTCATATATCCAAAGTTTTTGAGTCATTAGGGGTAGTGCCCTCTATTCTATCTTAGATAGAGGACACTCTTAGGCTGTTAAAACTTTACATATTTAACAAAAAAGTGGTGATAATGAGGATGGAGATTATTATAACTTGTAAAGATATTTTTAAGGATTTGATAGACAAAAATTAACATTAAATACCAAGTACAAGTTTCATAAGTTTAGTAGGGTGGTCCAAACCCACATGGGATCATATAAAACCATTAAGTCTAAACTAGGTCTAAAGCCCAAAAGGGGGTAAATTTCACTTATATTTCAATGAGAGAATTCCAAAAATTTTAAAAACTTTAATGGGGAGTCATAAAGAGTGTTTTAACTTTTAAAATGCAAAGGAAACCACAAATAAGCCATTTTTTTACTTAAAACCATTATAGAGGATGTAAAATTGAGGGCAAAGCTCAAGAGGATAGCTTAAGATGCTCACACATACACGGAGGATTATAATGGGAACCTAAGAGGTTTAGATATGTTTAAAGAGGTATTTAATAAAAAATTTATGGAATTTGTTTACAAATTAAATGTTAGACCTTTATGAATAAACCTTAAGGGTCAAAATTACTCAAAACCCTCCAAAACCCTTATTAAGGAAATGATTAGGAAGATAAAGAAGAGAAGAATATAAGAGGGATATAATTATCATAACATTTATTTGAGCTTGCATAGTAATAAAAAAATATCCTTCCCATCCATTTGGATTTCACCTTACTTATACAAATAATTTGGAAAATGGATTTTATAGATTTTTTTTGATGTTGTGTAGGTGTGGAAGAGTTTCAAAGGATTAAATAAAATTTTATGTGAATAATGTGAATTAATATAACTCACCATGTTCATTTAATTATTAAAATAAGCTCACAAGTTCCTCTAATAACACCTTCATCTCAGCGAGTCCAAACTAGCATAATGAACAAGCAAGGGAGAAGGTGAAAGATCTAAGTGAGAGGCCATTTAAGGTATAACTAAGGAATATATTTGAATTAGATATATTTAAAAGTGTCATAAACTCCCTTTTATGGACTATTTTTGAAAACTAAATACCTCTTTGGTGCCAAGTGTGAGAGGTAAATGAAAGAGGAGTGATTATGACTACAGGTAGTGATAATTCATGTCTAAAAGAATATTTATGATTAGGGACACCTATAATGTACATTGGAGATTTTATATAACCCCTAAATATTATTTAAATCATATCACCTATCCCTAATATACTATGGGACATTCCAAGAAGGCCAAATGATGAAGGCAATTTCTAGATAGGTAAATGAAGAGTCCTACAACACATTTCAGGAGTTTCATGCTTTTGAGGGACATTTGTCCTATTATACCTTACATGTTATGTTCCATATTCCTATTTCATGTGAATTTATCTCATTTTCTCATTTTCACACATATTCTAGTGACTCTTGGACTTCATTCTCCTCTCTCCTCTATCAAATTTTATAAGTAGTAGACATTTTGGTTCTTGTAGGATAATTCCACTCCATGTGTAGACACCAAAAATCCACACACCTAAATTTTTTTTGTCAAAAATACTCTTCAACCTACTTATGACCCATTTGAGACAACCCTCCACCTATCTGGCCTTACCAAACCCATTTGGGCCTAGTTTCACCAAGCGGAGTAAACCTAACCTTCAAGACCCTTTTGCTTTAGACCTTGACCATCGATGATCAGGGTGATCATCGACAGTCAACCCTAGGAACCCCTAACCATTGATGGTTGTAATATACCTCTTAACAAAGAACATACAAACCACTTACCTAATTTTATAAATATAACTTATCTAATTCTAGTTGAAAGCTTTTACATGGATAAATTATATATAGATAGCCTAGTTTCACTTTCAATTTCACCTCTTGTTTATGTCTATAAAAGATAGAGTCCTAGGAGGTTAAATTCAATGACAATAATTTTTAGGAGCTCAAGAATGTAGGAGTTTTCTTTTGCAAGTCAATCAAAATCCTCAACATTATCAAGCATTAACCATCTTATTAGGATTTGACTTGTCATTACCTCTCAACCAAGCTCTTAGGTATTGTTACTCTATTAGAATCAAGCTAGATTACACTAATAGGCTAAATACATCAAGCACCCACCTAACCAACTTATGGTAATGCAAGTCATTGTTTTTAAATATTCATGTGATTCCATTCCATTTCATAATCAATCCAACTCTAAAAATCCATCTATGGGATCCTATCATTCATCTATTTGTCATACCCAAAATTCCACAATCAACCACCGATGATCAACCTAACCACTGATAGTCACCTTAACCACTGGTGATCACTCCAACTACTAATGGTCACCTATGGTAGTAAAAACTAACAACCTATTTTTACCCACTAACACCCAATAAAATATAGTATTCTATGTTTTTGACCACTCACAGACCTCTTTCATATTTTTTGAAGCATAACCCAACCCCTTAACACTAGTATTGATTAGTTTATCACTAACCTGATCATTTCTATTCTACTTTCTTAACAAGCATTCTTATGTTTAGTTTTAGTAATCTTATTTAATTAATTTAAGTACCTTCTTTCTATTTTTGTGAACTTGATTATTTGAAATGTGTGGATCAAAAACCCCTAAAGAATCTCTCACTTTTGGGATCTATCTATTGCTAGGAAATAGACACAACTATTTGTCTAATAAATAAGTTTTATTTAGTTCTTTATTATCTATAGGTCTTACTCCCAAGATAAATAGGATCTCTTCATAATATTTTGATTTAGCACATGCACAACCAAAGAGATTTTCCAACCATACCCATATTAAGTTCCTTTTCTCTCTTTCTTTATAACTTAAGTGAATTTACATGAAACATTTTGATATGCCTGATGGGACCTAAAGTCTTTACTAATGTTTTTTTCACATTTGTACGCTATTATCTCTATCTATGCACATAATTGAAACTAAAATTTCTTTTGGGTTTAAAATCAACTACATCCATTACTTGATTTTAACATTAGTTCACTTTGAATTAAATCATAATAATCTTATCATAGCATCACTTTGGTTACACACACTAGCCAGACCACTTTCATCAATAAAACATCAAAATAATTTGAGATAAGGCTCGACTATAATTTCATCACCTAGTAGTTACCTTATCCATTCTTGAAAATCCTATTTGGGGTCATTACCAAGGGGATAACCAACTCAGCTCTTTGGTTGAGTATTAAATTTGGATATCAATATATATTGGCTACGCACCTAACACCCTTATCACTACAGGATTGTAAAGTGAGGAGGTAAGCCCAATACCAATCCATATATTTATTCTAATAAAAATTATTTTGAGCATCTAAAAAACTTGAAACCAACCATAGACTACTTCTAGAGTACCTAATCCACAAACCAATTTCTATCACAGATTCTCATAAACTAAAGCATAAGCCAAAAGCGAAATTAAAACTAACCTCTAGGATTAATATACTTCATAGTGTGTGTCTTGATTTCCTTGATCATTTTCTTCTCTTCTTGTTTGTGTGGTGATTTTTTTCTTAATTTTTCTCCCCTTTTTCTTGTATGGTTCTCACTCACTAGTAGTGAAGAGACCTACTAGAATAGAACTTGTCAGTTAAATTAACCTCTTATACCTCCTTATTTATGGAGTACATATTTGAGGTAGAATATTAACCTCATCCATTAGGAAGCCCTAATTTTCCTTGGGTATTCCCCAAGGAGACATGGATTTTACCACTTTTTTAGACAACAATCTAGTTACCCTTTAGCACTATCTTAACACCTCCACTCAACATATCCTAGTTTTAACTCCACCTCAAGATCTTCCTTATGGCATTCCATCCCACCTTATGAAGGGTATCCTTATTTCCATGATCACCACCCAAACCTTGACCACCTAGGAATCTTCTTCTATTAACCCATTTGATGCCATAGCTAAAAACCAACCTATCCAACCAACCACTACCCTTACACCTTCTACCCCTACTAATGATTCATCTACCTTGGAGACAATTTAACCATTATCCCATCATGCTCCAATTGTTGTTGGAGCACCCACCACTAGCATTACCAACCTCCCCTCTATCAAACCTAACCCATCAGTCAATACCCATTTATCAAGCCTAAGGATATCTATCCCTTCTACTTCACCACCCATTAGCACAAAGGTCATTACCTCACATCTTGTCACCAACCCAAATACCACCCATACCCAATCCATAAGGACTACTCAGTAGTTACCTATTTCACCTAATCTAGGATACATCCCTAACTAACAAGTGTATCTACCCACTACCCAACCACCACCATCCACCTACCCTACCCAACCTATAGCATCCACATTCCAATAAGTGATAGCCTCTCAACCACTAAACACTTACAAATATTTTTCCCAACCTCAACCACAATATTAGTCTTATAATAATTTTGGTGTACCACCTCAAAATGACCTAATGGAAATGCTCATGGACAAGATGACCAACCTTGAGTCATCCTTTTTAAGGGCTCATAACATCCTATCCTATGATCAGGTTTGTGATGAACCTATTCATCCTTTTCTCCCCATTAGAACTTACCCTCGTAAATGGGAGATTTTGAAATTTACCAAATTTGAAAGTAAGGAGGACCCCTAGTAACACCTTAGGGATTTTAGAAATGCATGTTACATGATTTCCTATGATTATGCCCTTCTCCTTTAAACCTTCCCCATGTATATATTCATCCCAATACTCGACTAGTATAGTGCCCTCACCAAACATTCCATATTTTCTTTCACCCAACTAGCACAAGTCTTCTTAGATCACTTTTCCATTAAAATTTATAAGGTCTCTATCACAGACCTCTATTCTATTAGGCAATTTGATGATGAGTCCATTTCTAATTTTTTCACCCATTGGATAAACTTGATTAATCAACTTTCATTTTCTTTTCCTCAACCTAAATTTATATAACTTTTTTCTTGACCTTGTGCTAAACATATATCTCATACATTACATACACAAAGCTTAAAAAATTTTGATAAGGCTTTTACCATGGCATGTAAGCTATAAAATCAGGCCATATAGGAGAGTAAATTACAATAATTAGGGATTCCCTACATCAACAAACCTAAACCTTATAACATGCCTTTAACCAACCAATCCATCATCTCTCGACCACCTCTTAAACCAATCTAAACTTATACCAACTCCTCACCTTATTAGTCAACAAAAATAACCACCACATCACCAACCAAACCTTTCAAAATTCTTGGTGCCTTACATACTCAGATTTTGGTTCACCCATCCTTGAAAGTATAATTAACTTCACCCAAGCCTATCTAAACCCACACCAACCAAGAGGGTGAAAACATTAAAGGGACACATGACTAATACTCTACATCCCTCTACCTTACCTTCTATCTTAGGGCCTCACCATTCTAATTTACTTAAAAACCAAGCCCCTTTTAACATATGTTTCCCACTAACATTGATTACACCATCCCACATATTACCTAATGCACAAGAACTTCCTAGATTACCAATAGTCAGACCATCAAACTTGGTTACCCCAAATACCAACATGTGTAGACCAAAACCATCAACTAGAAACACCACCTTACCCAAACCATCTCTCAACAAATCTATTACCACCAACACACCCATATTACCAACCCAAACCATGATACATAAACCTTTCTTGGCTCTAGTAGAATCCTATATAACCATTATTCAAATATTATTTTATACCTCCTATCTAACATTACCTCCTATCAAACCTTTTGATCCTCTTGGTTTGAAGACAACCTAGTATGATGATCGTCAAATTTTCTCCTATCATAGGAAACCTAGGTATGACTAAAAAAAATCTAAGCTCTCCAAGATATTATCCACCAAATATATGATGAGGATTATCTTTTAGTAGATGACCTTCCATCCATTCCTCCATAAATACACCTAATATCCAGTCACCAACACATTCCTAATCCCCCACTCTCACCTCAGAGTGATGGAGAATCTACCTAACCCCCCATCACACCTTTCCCCTCTAACCATACCATTAATGTGGTCACATGATCATAACCAAAGGATAAAGGGAAGACTAAGGTGTCTATTTCATGGACATGCCCACCAACTTACCCTAAACCAAACCAAATCCAAACCTCCACATTTGTAACTATGATTAAAGTTACCATCTTAGGCACCTCAGAGGCTAACCCTTATGAATCCATCATGAGGGTCATTCTTAAACAACTTCACTAGACCCCAACTAAGAATGAGCCTCTATGAGCTCATTTCCACCTCACCTCACCATTGTCAAGCCATGATATAGTCTATGTAAGCTATTGAGGTTAAACCAAGAGACTCCCAACCTATAGAGGCCTTTGTAGGTGCTCTCCATCTCTCCACCCTTATTACCTTCAAGGACTCAAAGATACCTTCTATTCATCCTAATGACCCAGACTCCCCTCTTTTTATTATAGCCCACATCAACTAAACCCACATCAAATGGGTTATGATTGATGAGGGAGATAGTATCAACATCATCTCTTCTTATGCCTATGAGCAACTCAAGCTACTACACAATGTCATCCAAAAATTTATCTATCCTTAGATCCTTTAATGACACTATGACCACTACCTTGGGAATTGTAATCCTTCACATTTAGCTTGGACCTCACATGCTCCCCAAACTCTTTTATGTGGTCAAAGGTGAATTATAGTACACTATTTTACTAGGGATACCTTAGATCTAGGACATGGGTTATGTACCTTCCACCCTCCATCATTATGTAAATTTTGGACACAAAGGTCAAGTTGTTACCATACAAGTTGACCCTAGACCTTTTGAAACATGCAATATGACCTACCAACCTAATGACATTCTCTTACCTCCATCTAAATCACTAGAAATGAACACCACCAATCCCTCAGCCATGGAAGTCAAAGCCATATTTTCCCTTCCATTGAGGCATCTACTAGTTCATCTATTCCCTTACACCAAATACCCATCACTAATCCTTTTAAACCCACATTTCAATGCCTTACCCTTGGAGAATAACACCTCTTTACCCTTGACACCTTTTAAACTCCCTAAGAATATGGAAGGCTAAACCACCAACTAGGTTATGACCCTAACATTGGAGCCATTACTTCCTTGGGGAATTTGAGCCATTAAACCCAATTTATCAATGGGGGAATTGACAAGCCACTTAACACTATCACCACTCCCTCTTCACATCAACCATTCACCTCCACCTTATCTTATTTTGATAACCTAGACTTCACCAAACTATACCTTCATAGGTATACTTATAAGGGATTTATTTTAGGATGATATGAGCATGGAACACATACATTGACCTTGATTAAGACCCAAAATCCTTGTAAAAAACATGGCTCTAATTTCATTCTACCTAATAAGAATAAATCCAAATAAACTACACCTATCGTTATTGAATAAGAGACCCCTTCCTCACCAACACCCCTCCACCTATGGGTAAGGATGAGGACATCATCCCACCTATTTATTTCATCAACATGATTTACCTTGGACCCATGACATATCAAATGGAAGGGGCACCTATATCCATCCCTTTATTCCATCTTGAACTAGTAAGAGAAGCCTCTCCTGTCATTCACACTGTCTAGTCTTAGGATGATTCCATTCTCACGTGCCTTAGTGTACCTGATTCCTCCATCCAAAAATCCTTACCTTTAAATACCTCAACCATGTTGAATGAACCCAATATGGATATTGACATAGTCACTCCAAACAACCCCCATTTTGTCAAACTAGGCCAAACTCTCACCCTTGATGAACTATAGGACTTCTCTACCTTCCTCCAAGACCATAAAATTTCATTCACCTAGTCATATAATAACATGCCTAATATTTACCCCACCATTACCACCCATAACATTATGACTAATCATGACACCAAGCCAATCAGACAAAAAATCTATTGCATGCATCTTCACATGTCTCTCCTTATCAAAGAAGAGCTCTAATGCCTCCTTTTTGTCAACTTCATTCAACTGATTAATTATCCTTAGTGGGTTTCAAAAATCATGATTATCTATAAATCCATAAGGGGACTATGTATCTATGTGGAATTTCATAACCTCAACCTTCCCTACCCAAAGGATGATTTTCATCTACCTAGCATCGACTAGCTTGTTGATCTCATAGGAGGCCATGATATTTTGTCACACATGGATAGATTCTTGATTTATATTCATAGTTTGATTACCCTTAAAGATCAATAAAAAAATACATTTATCACCCCATGGGGGACTTTCTATTATATATTCATTCCCTTTGATCTTAATAATTTTGGTGTAACCTACCAACGTTCCATGACCTTATCTATACAATCATTGAAGACTATGTGGATGACCTTAGAAAGTCCAAACTTTTCCAAGACCACTTAACCATTATAAATATTATCTTTGAGTGACTTATCCATTATCATGTCTACGTCAATCTTAGGAAATGTATTTTTGGGGTCTTGTTAGGCAAACTTCTAGGCTTCATCATTTCCCTTTGAGGAATCTATGTTGACCCAACCAAAATCAAAGGCATACTTAAGATTCTACCTCAACCAATCTTAAGTAACTTCATAGTTTGTAGGGGAAGCTCTAATACATTCATCATTTTATCTCCTAACTCTTCAATCAGTGTCAACCCTTCCACCACCTCTTGAATGAGGACATCTATTTTAAGTGGAATGTTTATTATCAAAAGGCCTTTGATGCACTCAAAGAGTACCTTCTATCTCCACATGTCCTCACACCTCCTAAGGATGACCAACCTTTCTACCTTTATATCTCTACCATTGACCATTCCCTAAGGACAATGTTTGCCCATTAGGATGAACACCAAAAAGAACAAACTATCACTTACATTAACCACATACTTGTTGAGTATGAGACTCGATAGACACATACTGAGAAACTTTGCTTGGCTCTAGTCTTTGTGGCCACCAAACTTCACCATTACCTTCTTAACCACAAAACTTTTTTCATAAATAATACTAACCCACTCAAGTACATGCATTCCAAACCATACTAAAACTAGTGTATGACTAAGCGGATCATGCTTTTATCTGAGTTTGACCTTGAGTTCCTAAAAAAAATTAATCAAGGGGCAACTCATTTCTAACCAATTGGATGATGTACCCCTAATAGACACCCAACCTCTCCCTATTGAATTTACAAATGAGTAAATCATAATTCTATCTCAATAAAATTTTACCAGTCACGTAACCATGTTTTTCAATGGTTCTAAATTTTAGTGGGGTGGGGGATCTAGTATAATCCTTATTCCCCTTATCAATGAACCACTTCCTTTTGTCATTTAAACTTGACTTTGAATACACCAATAATGTGGCTGAGTATGAATCCCTAATAATAATTATCCAATTTGCCTTGGCCTTAGGAGTCATAATAATCAATATCTTTGGTGACTCCCAACTTGTGGTCAACCAAGTCAATGGTATTTACCAGTTTAAGAATGAAATGATGCAACTGTATGACAACTAGTTATAAAAATCCTAACATTATTCAAACACTACCATATTCAAACCACCCCATGATCTACCAATAAGTTTTTCAATACCATGGCTTATCTTACCTCTCAAATCCTAACACCATTAAACTCCAAACTATCAATCATTATCCATCACCTCACCAAACCATCCTACACCAAATAAGACACTCCAACCATCTTTAGTGTGGAAGAGATTTTGATGGAACTTTGGTATCAACAAACCTTAAACTAGCTTCACCTTGGCATATTTCCCTTTGGCCTCTCTAAGAATGCCCATCAAGTTTTTATTAAGATCACCTCCCATTACACCATTATGGGAGCAATTATTTACAAATGTGGTTTTGATGGCCTCTTATTTTGTTGCCTTCATGGTCCAGAAGCCTCTCACGCTATCAAAGAAACACATGAGGGTATTTGTGGGGCCACTTTAATGGACTAATTATGGCTAAGTGCATCCTCTACCTATAATATTACTAGCCTACCCTTAACCAAGACTATTATATTTATGTGAAAAAGTGTGTCAAATGTTAACAACATGCTAATTTACATCATGCACCTAAAAATAATCTTCATGTTTCTATAGATTTTCAGCCCTTTTCATAATGGGGTTTGGACATTATTTGTGAAATCAACCCTCACTCTTCACATTGACATCACTCTATCATTATTATGACTAAATATTTTACCAAATGGGTGAAATCTATTCCTTTATCTTGACAAAAGTTGAAAATATTGTCAAATTTATCACCCACCATATCATCTATCATTTTGGTGTGCCCCATAAGATCATCATCGATAATGGAAAATCCTTCAAAAATGAACAAGTCTAGGGCCTTTATGATGTATTTGGTATTAAACTTATCTTTCCATCACCTTATCTCTGCCAAGTAAATGGATAAGCTTAAGATTCTAACAAAACCCTTAACAACATGCTTACCAAAATTGTTAATGCCTCATTTTGGGATTGGCACTTGTACATCCATTTCACCTTATAGGCATATAATACTAGCATCCAAACCCCTACATGTGCTACACCTTTTTCGTTCATGTTTGGATCCAAGGCTATATTACCTCTTGAGGTCTAAATATCTTCTCTTCTCATATCTTTGCATGATCTTATTTTGGAAAACAACTATCATCAAAAACATTTAACTCAACTTGAGCTACTTTATGAGCATCATTTAGACACCCTTTCTCATCTCTATGTCTATCAATAATGAATCAAATGTGACTATAAAAACACCTAAAAGTTTAAGAATTTAATATTGGAGATCTTGTTCTCAAGGAATATCAACATGTAACTAACATAGAGAAAAACAAAAGGGGAAAATTTACTTTCAATTAGATTGGAGCCTACATCATAACCCCTAAGTATGGATCAAGAAATTATCATTTATCCTCTCTTGAAGGAAAACCATAACCTAAGCCTCTCAATGCTTCACATATGCATCCCTTTTATTATTAAATAGGGATTAGAATCTTCATTTGTCTAACTTAAGCTCATCCCCTACAATCACATTCACTTCCCTCTTTTTAGGGGTAACTGACTAAAACTAAATCATGTGATTATCCATCACAATTATAACCTAATCTTGAATTATGGGTACCACAGATCTATCCATGGCATGATTCTCATAGTACTTCCCATCTCTTTGAAATCAATTCCTATGGTCATTACCACCTGTACCCCTTTTTCACCAACTAGACCTTCATGTCAACCTAGTTTTGCCTTCATAAAGGTAATCCCTTGAGCATGTATAAGTAAGTCTATGTCAATCAAAAACAATACCAAAAGTCATAAACAACCTATGGGTAATTTTTAGAATTCATAGATTTCTCCCTTGAAGGATAATTGTTGAAAAATCATCTAAAATCACCAAATATAAGGTGGACTGGTCCCTTGAAGGATGACTATCAAAAGAATTTAAACTATGCACATAAAATTAGACCACTCCCTTGAAGGATGGATGAGTAAATCATTTGTCAAGGATTGTAATTTCTTAGAAGCTTCCCACATCAATCAGTTTTCCCAAACCTAAAACAAAATTAAAATAGAAAAAACACCCAAGCAAAAACAAAAGAATTTTAAAATACATAATTGGCTCTCATAAATGCAATAATATTGGACATCTATAATCAGCTCTCCTCAGTATAATTCCCATGTTGATCAGTATACACTTTATATAAACATAGACTTCTTTATATTACCTCTTTTGAAACCTACAAAAATTCATACTAATCTCACTAAAGGTTCTAATTTCACCCAATCTCACTCCACATATTATGTGCATGGGACTATGATCTTACTTGACATAATGTGATCAACATACCTATTTGTCAACCTAAGCATGATAATGTGAAGCATTTGAAAGGCTTCTCTTCACTAAGCTAATCCAACTTTTTGTTTTGAGTTGGTCCTTACCAATAAAAAGGTATCATATTCCTTTTCTTAATCTTTTATCAATTCATGTGGATATACATCTCATGATTGTTATCACCTTCCTACGCATCTAGTTTGTTACCTAATTCATGTATTTTTAGTTGTATCCATATTCACATTCTACCTCTCTGATCATGAATAGCAAACATCAAGTCAAAATCATGAACATTATCAACTATGTTAAGAAGTAACACCATCTATCTCTCTATGTGCCAAATATAATGTAGGCATATCACAATAGACCATAGAGATCAACCTATCCATTTATAATTATCACATCATATGGGTCTATAATCATATCAATAAGCATAAACCAAATCAATGAGCAAGACATCATAGTATATACAATTTACCATTTCATCCATATGACCATTAACAAAGTCATTACTTTATCATATAACATACATCCATCAATAACACATCCTTTCACATCCATGAGCAAAACCACAACATCATAACTATCTTTCTAGCATCACATGCCTAAGTTACTAACTAGAACACTAACATCACACACCACAAGTTAGGAACCATAAGACATAACCATAATCATAAACATGAGTACCACATGAACTTTAAGCATCCATAATATATAACATCAAAAACCATACATCATATACATTAAATCATGAGAAAATAATATGTGTAATAATATATCAACTCTATAAAAAAATATACATCTCACTACATTGATGTTTAGGTTGGTATCAAAATAATACATCACAATAATTCATCTAAACATAATCATGGGCATGCACCACTACTAATAGCCTCATATATGCATGCACCTATACTTGGTGGTGGTCCCCCTAGGATCCCTACCTAACCCACTATAATAACGCACTTACCTAGAGTAGCGAATGAGGGCCCACCAGCTAAATTAGTTCTATAATCTACATATCTCATGGCCTAGGGAAACTAGTCTAAAACCATCACCTCATAGTATTTGAGCTCCTCTATAGTGGCTAGGTATTATGACCATGGCACTATCCCTAGTAGCCTTCCTAATTCTACACCTACTCTAATCCTTTACATCAATAGGTCCCTCTCCTACATAACTATATCTAGGGATGACTGTGCCTAGTCTCTCTCACCTATAATGGTGGAAAGTTGACCCTAAAATATGGTGATCTAGCCTTATAGTACATCTTAGACCATAGCTAATGCAACCTTACCTATCCATATTGGTTGGTTGGATCTACATCCATCAGCCTCACCCCTCTATCATCTCCACCCACATTTATCACTACATAGATTAGTCAGTACTAGGCCATATAACCATATATGTACCCTACATCATCCATAGCATCCCTAGTAGAAAGCTCTTCAAAACCACCATCCAAAACTATTGGGGTAGGCTGAGGTATTGACAACTGAACCTCTAAGTCCTACCTCTTATATGAGGGATGTAGACTGAATACACCTTATAACAAGCCAAACTAACACCAGACTTAATCAAATAGAATAAACTCAACCTTACCCTCTCAATAACCCACTATCCCTTTGTAACTCTACATAGCAAGGGTATACTTCCTATATCCTAACCAAAACAAGAACTATAGGTATAGTCTCTAAGTGATGTCCTCAGCTACCAATGTAGCTACGACACCTCTAATCTAATCACCATTATGTACTCCACTTTTTACCCCTAATACAACATAGTCATCTATCCATATCATAAAACCAATAAAGATCTATAGTTATGTGTATTCTACTCATGGTATTCTCATTGACATTAGAACCCAAATGTTCTCATAAGCTTAGTAATGAAAAACCAAGCCCATACTAATACCATATCTTTGATGGTGTCTAAATCCCCATAACTCCCTATAAATCTAAACTATTAAAATTGGGACACAACAAAACACTATACTCCCAAGTAATAACTCCACCAATACACCTAGCAATACATAAGGAAACCTCCTGCTACTAAAATTCAAGAGTCTAAAGTATGTAACAACAATCATCAATATCCTCTCTTTTGGAACTCACTCATATAAGCATGTGTAGTTAAACCCTCTATGATGCCACCAAACCTAGTTGCTATCATCTCCATATAGATACTCAACATACTCATCCTTCTCCTCCTACTCTTTCTAGTATATCACCTTACCATGTAGTGGGAATCAAGTGATCCTATGCACATCCTCTAGGATAATATTCATCTCTTCAATCGACAATAATGTATTAGTAGTAGGATCCCATATCTTGATGAGTGTTATTATCATCAATTCATCTCTAAGCACATGCTAATAGTACTTCATCACTCCTAGCCCTACATCTTTTATGTTCCTAGTCATTTATGGTCATCCCCTCAAGAATCATAGGGAAGATGCATGACACATGATCACATATTTAGATATATTCCTGAGCTTGTACCAAACCAAACACTAGGCTCAATTATTATTAATATGCCTATCTACCCTACGTTTTCAATACTTGACCTATTCCCCTATCACTCCTACCCACCTATCTCACCCTAGCTATGTTACCCCCTAGGAATCTAAACAAACCCCTACCCATTACCCTTACTCATTCTATTTAACCCTAACCAAACCCTCAAAAACTTGCAAAAATATTCTAACCTATCCTACTCAATTTTTGGTGGTCATGCTGACCACTGATAGTTGGCTAGCCTTAATTCCTAGGGTGTTGACCATCGATGGTCACCTATGGGCATTCCATGGCCAGAATACCTAAAACCTACAAAGGTAAATAAAAATTCCCAACATCTACTAAACCTACTTAAAAACCTAGCCTCAACACCCTAACCACCTAACATATTGCCTAATTCACCTACCCAACCTATCAATCTACCCAAAAACCCTACCTAGGGAATACAAGAAAAATTACACATTTCCAGACCTACCCACCCAAGAAAATTCAATAATCCAAAAAAGGCTTACTCTAGCAGTTTTAATGTACCCCTACCTGATTCTATGACCTTCTCTATGGTCTAACCCCATGAGCAGGTGCTTGGTTGCATCCTCATTCTCCCTACATCCAAAACCCACACAATCAACCCACTTTATTTTGGCCAACAAACACTCACCACCTCAATATTCACTCTCCTTACACAACATTTCACTAGAGACAAAGTCAATAAGGCATAATAATAACAATGCTAACACTTACTTTTATTTTTTACTTTTACCCATCTAGATTTTTAGGGTTTCCCCTAACCGTTGACAATTAGAGTGATCATTGATGGTCACCTTTTGGGGACCCTAACCATCGATGGTCAAAAAAACCTACAATACCCCCCTTTTTTCACCTTAACCTAAAAACTACATTATTTACCATAATATGCCTATCTTTGCCTAATTTTGGTGATGCCCTACTCCCACCAACCTAACCACCTCATCACTTCACCATTGGTTTATTTTGGCTCATCGGGCATGTAATTTTGTGACACTTATTACTTAGTCCTGTAGATCATAGAGAAAAAATTACCATGTTGACCTGTTCTAAATTTTATACAACCTCATGCATACCAACTGACTTGTGTCTCACTAAGAGCACTTCCTACCTCGGATACCCATGACACAGAACTCGTTCATGTTTTCCATAGGACCACTTCCTACCTTGGATACCCACCAAACACACACAAATCACTTATGAGACTTTTATTTATGATTATTCTTAGCCACCATGCCTAAAGCTGGTCACACAATTCACTTGTCACTTGCCTACTTAGCATCAAACCTTATTTTTACTGACCTTAGAAATCTAGTCTTTGTGAAATCTTGGCTATGACACCCTTTTATCATATTCTATGTGTAATTTTATGTCTCAAATACCTAAATTCATGTCACCACCTTGTGACTCACCATCTACCACTTATCAAACCCATACACATTTCAACTTCACCTCAATGACTCCTGGTTTGAGGGGGAACACCTCCTTCCACTCTCAGGGTAGCTAGACCCTTGACCCATACTCCATTTTTATTATACAACTCATTCACACAAGATGCAAAATAAAAAGGGGGAAAATGTAGACACCAAAAATTTGCACACCTATATTTTAGAATGTCAAAAATCCCCCTAGACCTACCTAAGACCCCTTTGGGACTAACCTACACCTATTTGACCTCACCAAACACATCTGCACAAAGTTTCCCTAAGCTGAGTGAACCTAACCTTTAAGACCATTTTCCTTTGGGACCTAACTATTGATAGTCAAGGTGACCATCTATGGTCAACCCTCAGAACCCTTGACCATCAATGGTCAAAATCCACCTCTTAATAAATAACATGAAGACCACCTGCACTACTTTTCTAAATATAACTTGTCTAATTCTAGTGGTAATCATGTGCATGGATAAATTATATCTAGATGGCCTAGTTACACCTTCACTTCCACCTCTTGTTTATTCCTATAATAAAGATAGATAGATAGAGAGAGAGAGAGAGAGAGAGAGAGATAGAGATAGAGAGAGAGAGAGAGAGAGAGAGAGAGAGAGAGAGAGAGAGAGAGAGAGAGAGAGAGAGAGAGAGAGAGTCCTAGGAGGTTAAATACATTTACAATAATTATCAAGAGCTCAATCATTCAAGAGTTCACTTTTATACGTCAATCAATATCATCAACATTATCAAGCATTAACCATCTTATTGAGAACCAACTTATCATCACCTCTCAACCAAACTCTCAAGTATTGGTACTTTACCAAAATCAATCTAGATTCCACCAATAGGCTAACTACATCAACCACCCATCCAATCAACTTCTGGTAAGGTGAGTACTTGTTTGTCAACATTCACATGCTTTAATTCCATTTTTCACTCAATCTAACCCTTGCCCAACTCTCAAAATCCATCTATGGGATCCCATCATTCATTTATTTGTCAAACTTAATATTCCATAGTCAATAACTCATGGTTAGCCTGGCCACTGACAGTCACCTTAACCACTGATGGTCACCCCTACCATTGATGATCACCTATGGTAGTAAAAACTAGCAACTTGTTTTCACCCACTACACCCAATCAAATCTTGTTTTCTATGTTTTTGACCACTCATAGATATATTTCAAATTTCTTGAAGCATAACCCAACCCCTTAGTACTAGTATTAGTTAGTTTATCACTAATTTGATCATTTATAGTTTATTTTGTTAATAAACATTCTTGTGTTTAGTTTTAGTAATCTTTTTGATTTGATGTAAGTACCTTATTTCCAATTTTGTGAACTTGATTATTTGAAACATATGGATTAACAACCCCTAAGGAAGCTCTATCTATTGGGATCTAGCTATCGTTAGGCTATCCACCTAACTATCTATCTAATAAAGAAGTTTAATTTAGTGTTTTCTTATATGTAGGTCTTCTTCCCAAGCCAAAGAGGAGATCTTCACAATCTTCTAATTTAGCATGTGCACAACCAAATAGGTTTTTTAACCATACCCGTATTTATTTTCTCTCTTTATTTAGAACTTAAGTGAAAATTTACATGAAACACCATGTATGTAAAATACCTATTGGATTGATGTTTTACTTTATCTTTAAAAAATAAATACAATTCTATTTTTTAGTCCATAAACATTTATCTAAGTGCGTAAAGTGATGTATGGTAATTTTAAGTGATAATATTATATCCTTTTTGCTCCTTTTCCTCTCATGGTTTTGTAAGAGTTCATATTATAATAGGTTATAGAGAGTGTAACAAGTGTGTTAGGCTTCTTTCAAGTGTAAAATTATCCTTAGAGTGTGCAATCTAACCTCAGGTTCAATTACTTTGTGTTATTTCATTCATATAACCTCTATATTGAAACCCTTTTGTTAGAACCTCTTAGGAATTTGAATTTGGTTTATAGGTCTTGTTTATTAGTGAAATAAGTATGATGGTATTGTGGAAATACTCCTCATGTATCACCCCCTTATATTAGTTTATTTTCATGAAAACTTTTGTCTCTTTTAAAACAAAAAATTAGTTAAGTAGGTGATAATCACTTCAAGGAATATTCAGGGAGCTAGCCCTTAAACCTATAGGTCTAATTATACTATAGGTAAAACCAAATACCTAGAAATATTCCCATGTTTCCCAAATATATAGGAGGCTTTAACACCCTCCTCTAAGGTGCAATATTTAGTGATGATAGGTCCAATACAAATTGTACATTAAAATTATGAGAAAATTTTGGTGTGCTTTGAGTTCTATACTAGGTAGTTTATATAGATTATAGTATTAACATTTTTTCATATAGTTAAGCCCCTAAATACCACTCAATACATGAATATTTATTCCATAATGGTTCCCAAATTCCCCTAAGAGCCTTGGGTTTGAGTCCTTTTGTCGTTAAATATACAAGTGTTAAAAGTGATGACTTGTTTGCTTAAGGCAATGGAGCTTGAGAGGGGAATAAACATAAAATAAACTATATATTTTCATTAAAATTATTTTAAAAACTCCTTTAGGGTATGATACACATTCATATTATCCCATATTTCATTGAGCCTACTTGGAGGTTTGTCTCTGCCCCTAAAGTGGATATGGGGCCTTAAGGGTTCATGGTGGATTTAGGCCTTGAAGTTCTCAAACTAGGATTTGGAGCATCAACCCACTTGTAGATGTATATATATCCTCAAAGTTTCCAAAATATCCTCCTTATTTTGGTATCCATCTTCCACACATGCACTTATCTATATAAACCATCTTATCATTCTTTCTCACTTTAGTAACTTACTTTAGCCATCACTATCCTATAAAGGTGCTCGTAAAACTCAATGATGGAGACTCAAATAACCTATTTTAACCACTTGGAATAATGTATTAAGGGATCATGTGACATTTTCCCAAGTTTTTACTACATACTTTAGGCTTGTACTTCCCAACTCTGCCAATAATACTTGCATACACAGTCATATACTAAGGTTTGTATGTCTTGGGTATTTAGCTTAGACTAGGCAACTTCCTTGCTCAAGGGCACCATCATGTAAAATTTTTAGGGTTTTATACATGTCCTCATTACATGAGACTCCCATTTTACTTATTCTTAGCATTGTATTTCACTTTATTTTGTCACCCTCACTAATTAGGTATCCTTGATTGAGTGTATGTGTCTAACTTAGTTCATTTGTGAACTCCTAGAGGTTTCCTTAACTTTTGTGACATGAGATCCATTTTTTTCCTTACCTATTAGTTTGGGTCTTCTCTTTATGTTCATATACTAATCTCATACTCAAGGATGAGGATAGACTATATACAGTATTATGAGTATTGAATCATGTATGTTGACTGACAAGGGGTTTGTGTAACATGCTTTTGAATTAGGAGAATGCTCTCAAAGTTATATCTAGGATATTTGTGTCATTCCTTATGTTTAAACCCATAACATTAAGTTATACATCTATTTATTCATATCATTTTCTTACATTTGAGATTCATCTACATAAAATGGCTTTGAGGGATCTTGAGAGTGAATCTGAGTTGTCTATTGTAGGTATGATTTGATATTTAACATGGCATATACCTATATAAATTCATTTACTCATAGTAAAAATGAAATTTGATATAATTATAGGGTACTTATACCTTTTTTATCTGCCTTGTACTTGCGTAAAGGGTTTAAATTGTGGGTGATGGTTATAAGGTCACTTAAAGTTAAAAACTTGGAACTCAAGGCCTATGATGAGGTAAATGATAGCGATGAGACCATCAAATGATAGGGGTTCCTTGAGGGCTCAAAATGGATACTTGAATCATTCTCAAGGTGAACTAAAAATACACTAGGCATCTATAAAAACATACCTAATAGATAAAAACACTTAGAGGTCATCGATTAGGAGTATGTAGTGAAAAATGGAAACCTGGGACTCTAAAAATTTCTTAACTTTTTAAAAACATCTTTAGTTTTTTTCTAAACAAGACTTTGAAGGATTTGGAGGGTATATTGATAGTTTCATAGCCTATGAATACTATGATAAGGTCTATTCATCTTCAAAAAATGGGCTTTCATATGAATACAACACCCCTCTATTTCCTTTCATTGTGTTTTGATAACCTTTAATCCATTATCATGCAACATACTACCCTTCCTTGCATTGAAACCCAAGCATGCACGTAGTCTTACTTGAAATATTCATTTGAGAGTGTTTTAGTTTCATCTAACCATTAAAATTATAATAAGTATTCAAGAAGACTTGATAGATCCAAGGAGCCGTTGACACACCTAAAACCACTATTTATTATCAAAATGTGGATACAACATTAATTTCCACCAATGGAGCTCCACTTATAGTTTTTAGATAGTGGTAAATCATATGTTCCTTGCTCCTATATGCTC
>JARHVA010004961.1:222500-247500 GCA_037957365.1 Torreya grandis | reverse complement strand
CTTTGTGCTGTGATATCTTTGTTGTTCGGGAAACTGTTCTTATGTCTTTTTATTTAATATATTTTCTATTCCTTTAATTCAACAAGCATAATTAGTGAAAGTAGTCAGGAAGGTGTCCTGAAGTTAGCTATGGAGAGACTTTGTGCCCCCATAATTTCTTTTAGTGTGTTTTTGTTTTTGTTTTTGTGTAAAGGATCTTGGGATGACTTTATGCCCTCATTGTCCTTCGTATCTCACTCTTGGGCAATTTAAGTGGAGACTTTGTGCTACATCTCAATTTGTTGGTTACTATGTCCTTGTTTAGATTTTACAATTACTACTAGGAGTATTCTTGTGGTTTGCTAAATAGTAATTCTAAAAGAAGAGGAGTTTTTTTTGTCATTTCCCTTGAGATTTCACCTTTCATCTGCATGCATCATCTCTGAAAAAAGAGAGATGGATGGTTTAACCTACCCTAGAGTATTATTTTCTATTTATATATAGTATATCTATAGGGAACCTCACCTTGATGAGAGGAGAGATTAGTCCCCTTTTGATGTGGTAAACCTACACATGTGGATGACCAATATTCCTACTTTGGCTGATCAGACCTATTTTGTTTATCAATACGTTGATCGATAAAATATTCAACCAATAGTTTTTGGCGACTCCACTGGGGATATAACCCATTATCATTATAACCCTTATCCATTACAGACTCTGGTGACTCCATTTCATGTCTTACCCATTATTCATTATAGCTTTACCATCTTCCTCCACCTCTGTTATTTTATCTAGTCTACAAAACCAGAGCTGCTGGGAAAGAGTGTGTAGTTTGAAACCTCAAGCCTCAAGCTGAAGCTGAGCCAGTCCTTTTCCATTTTTGTTCTATAATCTAGCCACTCTATCTAGATTAGTTATATCTATTTTTATTAATTAAATCATGGCAGTTTGAGGCCCCTGGGGTAACTCTTTTCACCCACTCAACTTGACTCCACCTTTGCATGAACTCCCACATAGTTCAAGAAAGAATTTCCCCAATTTTTTTGGTGATGGAATAGTTCACCCTGATGAACACATTTCAGCCTTCAGTATAACCTATGGTGTTATAGCGATGGAATTTGAAGACGTGGCAGTCAAGATTTTTGTGGAGACACTACAAGGTGATATTGCAGATTGGTTTTACCATCTGCAAGCTAGATTAGTGACTGACTAGGATATACTCAAAGCCAAGTTTGAAGCAAGGTTCAAACCCATAGAAGATGCACATGCCTTGTTGGCCTAGCTCACTCAGATGAAGAAAGAGCCTCATGAGCCTATGAGGGATTTTATTGCTAGGTTTAACAAACTGAGTCACATGATTCCCATGGTTGTCCAGCTGACACCTCAAAACCTCAAATGCTTCTTCATCAATTCACAACTACCTGAAGTGAGCTTTTTGCTAAGATGAGCTGGCCACATAGACCTTGCTATTGCTTAGGACCTAGCTACTAAGGTAGAAGATGACCTTATCTTGGCAAGAAAGATAAGGAGAGACCCAAATAGAGGTAAATCCTCTTCATCTTTTGAAAACTCACCCACAGTCACCACTGACCCAATGGTACAAAAGCTTGAAAATGAATTGCTAGCCTTGAAAAGAAAAATGGCACAAGGTATGTCTTTTTCTCCTCTATATAAATATATACCAAGGAGGACATTCCCTAATCAGCCATATCAAGGAAACACTACTAGAAGTCAAGGGCAACCAAATCATCTTCCTCCCCCATAGAGGAACCTTGCCCTTGAAACACATCTAACCAACTCAGTAGTTGGATATCTTGAAATAGAACATGTTTCCTATTTCCAACCTAAGTTTGAGCAAGAAAATAGCATTGATCTCTTCAGGGAGGATCTAGAAGAATTATCTGGCAACTCCCACATTGGTTTCCTAAATTTCTAGGATGAACCCAGAAGTGAAGGTGAAGCAGTCGAAGGATCATACATAGTATTCACCAGGTCCAAGAGCTAATCAACCCAGTAGGCCCAAAAAGAGAAGACAGAGGAATGACTCTAACTAGTAATTTCAATTTCTGAGTAGAGAACTCCTCTTCCTTTCTAATCAAAGGACCCGGTGATTGCCAAAGAAGTAAGTACATGAAAGATCTCTGCACCTTCTACTTCAAATTCATAGATTAGTCCTCCCCCTCCCAAAAACCAAAAGGATGAACTCCCATCCTCTCTTCCAAATCCATCTTAGTCATTTTCCATGATTTATCATGTCAAGAAATCCAAAATTTAGATGATTGATCTTGAATCCCTACAAGTCAATCCTGAGAAATTAAACATTGGTGGAGAACTAGGTGCAGACCTATCTGAGGCAAAGATTGTGGTTACCCAAATGTCAGCCCCTACTAATCAAATTCTGTTTGAGCCTTCAAGAAGGGTAAATTACTTCTTGACCACAGAGGATTCTCATGTCTCAGTTGATGAAAGTCCTATAGCTGGCAATCTAGGATTTGATTCAAACAAGGCATCAAAAGAATTAGTAGGGTGTAGTACAAATCAAGAAGGATCTTCCATCTTTGATGAAGAGAAATCTAATATAAGATTAGCTTCTAATGATGGTTAGATCTTGGAATCTGATGGTAACATTTCCTTCACAGCTGGATATGGATCTTTGTTGCTCAGATTGAAAATTGCTCAGGGTGAAGAGGTCAAACTCCTTCACATCAAAGGAGATGTTGAGCTGATGGTTTGTCAGGAGTTTGATGCTGACAATCAAAGCATGTGCTAAACTAGACTAGAAAAATAATAAGCTATGGTGGTAGACCATACTACTGTATTCCAAAGTCAACAAAAAGAACTCTTTGTAGGGAGAGCAAGGAGTTATAGTTTTTAGTTTGAAGACCATGCCCTGCAATAGAGCAAGAAGAAGAAAAGACCAAGAGGAAGATGCAAAACATTGGTTTCTTGGTGGAGAGTTCCATTCATCTATCACCATTTTTGGGGGCAAAATGGTTTCTTGCTAGTTTACCAAGATGGCACAGTATTTTCACTGCCTCTCAAGAAGCAACATCTGAAACACTTCAACTCTTGAAGTATTAGATTATTGCATCTATATATGTGTATATTTGTATAGTTTTTAATTCTATTTTGATTTGTTTGTTTCCATTTTTTATTCCTTTAATTTTTGGGTAGCATGAATTCATATCCCAATGGTACACATGAAGACACTAGAGATTCTAGATTCTACTCCCTTCAATTTTTTTTATAATTGATAGAAGTTCCCCAACTAAAGCCAGCTGTTGTCCCCCAAACATATCACTCATTTTTGGGACAACATTTGAACTATTTTGGTCCTATAGACCAAAATTGTCTCTTCCCTTTCTAAAATTTGTCTTAGGCATTAAAATTCCTCATTTTTAAAGCTTCTCAAAAATCTATAGACTCTGCAGGCTTGAATCTACAGACTCTGTAGGCTTGAATCTATGGACTCTATAGGAAGAGAAATCTATAGACTCTACAAACCAAGTTCAACGAGCTTCACAAGTTCATTTTTATGGACTTTGTAGAAAAGAAGCAAGCTTTCAACACTTAGGTGATCTCAAAGTTGGTTCAACGACCAAGTTCAACCAAAAGAGTTCATCAGAAAGCTTCTAAGCAAGGATTGAACCGTTGAACCTTGAACCGTTTTGGTTCAACGAGCTCAATAGGTTCAAAGGTTCAACATTAGCAGCAAGAGTTCAACCACTTCCTGGTTCAAAGGCTTCTATAAGCAAGTTTAATCAAGGTTCAATAAGTTTTTGAGGCTTGAACCATTGAACCGTTAAACCATTGAATCACTTTGGTTTAAAGGTTTAATGGGTTCAGGTTTCAACAGGTTCAACACGTTTGTTTTAAATGAGGATCAAAACTGTTGGTTGAATATTTTGTCTATCAGCCTAATGGTAAAAAAATAGGTCTGATTAGCCAAAGTAGGAAGATTAGTCATCTAAATGTGTAAGTTTATCACATCAGAAGGAGATTGCTCTCTCCTCTCATCAAGGGGAGGTTCCATGTGGATATGCTATATATATGTAAAAATAGAAAATAATACTCAGAGATAGGACAATCCATCCATCTCTCTTTCTTTAGAGATGATGTGTACAAAACAAAGGAAAAACTCAAGGGAAATGACAAACAACACTCCTCTTCTTTAAGAAGAACTATTCAACCAACCACAAGAATACTCCTAGAAATAAAAGTAGAATGTAACTGAGGGTGTAGTAACCAGCAAATTGAGATACAACACAAAGTCTCTAACTGAAATGATCAAGAGTAATATATGAAGGACAATGAGGGAAAAAAGTCTTCTCAAAGTCCTTTACCCAACAAATGAAAAGAAAACACACTGAAGGCAACTATGGGGGCACAAAGTCTCTCCAGAGTTGATTCTTTAGGACACCTTCTTCACTAATTTTACTAATCCTACTTGTTAAATTAATGGAATAGAAAATATATCAAGGAAAAAGACATAAGAATAGTTTTCTTAATAATAAAGATATCACAGCACAAAGTCTAAAAAAGTCCTTTGCTTTCTTATTCTAGTAACAAAATATGATTAATAGACTAAGCACAAAGTCTCAATGATGCCTCTCAATTTGGGTAGAGTTTCATTCAGATTGTCAAAAAAGAGATCCTTTTACAATAAGAGAGGGTCCTTTAAATAGCCACTTCAAAGAGAACTCATGAACAATAATACATCATGATGCATTGGGAACTGTTAGGAAGATAGGTTGGAACTTTGGGGCATTTTACCCATTTAATCTTCTCAATGTAGATAAATAAGCCACACAATTGAAAGATTGTAACTTTCAATGTTTAGCTAGTAATCTGAACTTGTCTTCATCATTCCTCTTTTTTTGGTTAATTGAATCAGGTCCTGGATTCATTCATTGTTCTATCTTTCCTCACTTTTTACTGCTTTTGGTATTAAATTCTAGGAATGCATTCAGGTCTATAAAATCAAATGATCAATGGCTATTTCATTGTCTTCAATTTGACGTTCACATGCCCATCACTATGTTTCCAATGGCTAGTCGGTTGTGTTAAATTTGACGTCTTTGGGTGCGTCACCCCTTGGTCCTCTTTTGGCTTTCGGCTTGGTATTCTTCCAGATTAGACTTGCCCTTTTAGGCCTTGAGAAATGACCTGTGTAGAGTCAAAATATCCCTTTACTTTGGATGCCGAGAGTCCCCTGTAAGGGCACCTACCCTTTGGGGTCCTTCGATAGTCCTTTGCCTTAAGAGCTCCCGTGGACAAATCCCCAGGCTTTCTATTTGAGTCTTTCACAAACTATCTTTTGGGCAAATTCTTGGGTGTTTTCTCCTACTGGTAATTTCTGTTGACATTTGTCCCACGGAAAATTCCCATGGACAATTTGCCTAGGGAAAACTCTTGTAGAAAAAAAGTTTGGGAAAATTCATGTGAACAAAAGTCCATGGAAATTTGCTCTGAAAAGTCTTTGACTGATCTTTGGATTTTTCGCACCTATTGCCACTTAGAATTCTTTTGGGATTTTTATCTGAAAGAATTCCTTCAGACAAAAATTTGAAAGAATTAAGTCTTAGACAATTTTTAAATGTGTTAAACAAATCTGAAAGAATTACCTTTTAGCTTCTTTGAAAAATGACCCTTCCAAATGGTATTTTTATTGATTAAGTGTCCTCTACAAGGGCACTTGTCTTTTTGAGAAGTTTCCTTCTGCATTGAACCACCCCTTTGAACTTTGGCGATGAACCATTCTATTGAACCAAGACATTAAACCAATTAGTTGAACTAAAAATGGTTCAAGCTGATAGTTCAATTGGATGAAACAAGCCGATGAACTAAGCATTGAACCAAACATTATGAACTTGCCTTTGAACCAACATTATGAACTTGCCTTTGAACCAATAGTTAAACCATCTCATTGAACCAATCGGTTGAACCAAGGCTTTGAACCAAAATGGTTCAAGCCAATGGTTGAAGCCAATGGTTCAATTGAATGAACTGAGTGAATGAACTTGTTGTTGAGCCTGTTCTTTGAACCAAGATGTTGAACCAAGTTTTGGTTCAATGGTTCAAACAAAGCTTTGAAAAATGTCTTTGAACCTACTGTTGAACATGTAGATGTTGAACCAAAGGATGAACTGAAAGAATGAAGCAACTAAGTGAACTATTTGGTTGAACCAAAAGACACTAAGTGAAATAAAGCATTAAACTGCTTGGTTGAACTAAGCCATTAAACTATTCCTTTGGTTAAACCTATCATTGAACCTTGAACCCGTTGAACCCTTGAACCAATGTTGTTTAATGGTTCAATGGTTCAAGTCTCTTTTTGTACTCGGATGCTTACCGATGAAGATTTTCAACTGAACCAAAGCTTTGAACCAATTCCAGAGAATGACTAATTGTTAAAAACTAATTATTTTGATTGAAACTGCTTGCAAAAATATTTGAACCTATGTAAATGAACCTACCTATAAAGTCTATAGAAATCAACATGTAAAACCCATTGAACTTGACCTGCAGAGTCTGTAGATTTTCTAAGAAGCTTGGAAAATGAGGAATTTGAATAGCTAAGACAAATTTTGGAAATGGAATAGACAATTTTGGTTTATAAAACCAGAATAGTTCAAATGTTGTCCCAAAAATGACTATTACTTTTGGGGGACAACAGCTAGCTCCAGTTGGGGAACTTTTGTCAATTGCAAAATGAATTGAAAGGAGTAGAATCCAAAATTTCTAGTGTCTTCATGTTTACCATTGGAATTCAGAGTCATGCTACCCATAAATGAAAGGCATCGAAAAGAAAATAAACAAAACAAAAATAGAATTAAAACTATACAAATATACATATATACAGAGGTAATGATCTGATACTTCAAGAGTTGAAATGTTTTAGATGCTGCCCATTATGGGGTAGAGAAAAGAGTGTGTCATTCTTGTATTTCAATAAAAAGATATTTTCACCAATATGCTAATGAATTATAAATGGGCCTCTCTAAAGGGAGTCAAAATTTCCATGCATCCCCTTTGGTTCTCTTCTTTTGTCCCACAACAAGACTTGATCCCCAATCTAGAAATCATGATTTTTAGCCTTCTGATCGAAGAGTTTCTTTACCAAACTTTGATGAGCAGCAATTCTATCCACCACCATGGTTATCTATTCCTCTAGTTGAGTCCGGCACATGATTATTTTATCAAGAGAACTCTCATATGTCTGATCTTCAATGGCCTTCACCAATTTCAAGGCTGGTAACTCTAAGGTGATTGGTATCTCAACATTGATACCGTAAAGAAGTTGAAAAAGAGACATACCAATTTCCCTCTTTGGTGTGATCTTTTCTACCCATAGAGCATCAACCAATGCTTTATGCCATGTCCTTTGATTATCATCTACTAGCATTTTGTTAATAGTTACCAAATTCTTATTGTTGGACTCGGCTTATCCATTTCCTTGTGGAAAATAATCAGAAGAATGAGAGAGTGCAATTCCATAATGAAAATAGAATTGCGTAATCTCTTAAGAAGTGAAATAGGCTACATTATCAGTAATAATTTTGAGTGGAACTCCAAACTTGGAAATGATATTCTATTTGAGGAAGTTTCATACATCTTCCGAAGTAGCATGCTTAGTTGGGATTGCTTCTACCCACTTGGTGAAATAATCAATTGCTATAAGGACATAATCATGTCCAACACTTAAAGATGGGTTTATTGTCCAAATAAAATCAAGTCCCCATTGCTAAAAAGGTTCCTCTATGATTACTGGCTTGAGAGGTAGGGCAACCAACTTGGGTCTTCCAAAAAATTGCTGGCAAAGTTCACATTTTCTTACCCACTTATGTGCATCTTGGAAAAGAGTTAGCTAGTAATGTCTGGCTCATAGAATTTTGTGAGTAGTCACAGGAGCAAAAAAATGTCCTCCACAGGCCAAATTATGAAAAGATTTCAAAATCTAGGTTTGTTGTTCTTTATCTACATAGCGAAGGAATACTCCATCTATGCTTCTCTTCTATAGGCCATTATCCCAAAGGACAAAATTTGTAGCTTTCAACTTGATAGTCCTCCTTTATTTGTAAGACAAATGAGCAGGACATTCACCATAAGTCAAGAAATAGGCAATACTTGAGTACCATTCATTGGTAGTGGAGACAAAAAGGACTATGGCGTATCTTCCACTTCAGCTTCTTCATGCTGTGTATCTTCTGGCTTATTGTTAGCCATTAATTGGCATAGGCCTTTACCCCTGACCAGCTTTGTCGACTTGATATCTAGATCAAATTCTTGGATCTTTGAAATCTAATTACCTCTCTTTGTGCCAAACTCTTGCTGAGTTAATATAGACTTGACTGTAGTGTCAGGAACTAAGGCAATAGTATGTGAATTAAGAATATAGAAGCAAAAATATTTGACTACTTTTACCAATTCATAGGCATGCTTCTCTATATTTGAATACTTCATTTCATGAGTTTTGAGAGGGAAACTCATGAAAGAGATGGGGGATTCCATACCTTCCTTGTCTTGTTGAACAAGAATCACTGAAAGAGTGTGTCCATATGCATAGTTGTATATGATGAAATCTCTATGGTAATCTAGACAAACCAAGGTAGGGCGTGAGCAATGGCATTCTTGATATCTTGAAATAATGATTTGCCTTCTTTAGTCTAGCTAAAGGTGGTCTTACCTTTCATCATGTTCACAATGTGTCTTATCTTCTCAGAAAATTCAAGGATGAATCTCTATAAGAAATTCACTTTTTCAAAGAAAGAGTGAACAACATTTTTACTTGTAGGCAAATTTAGCTCTTGAATAGATTTGACTCTGTTTGAGTCAATCTTTATGCCTTCTTTGGACACAATGTGTCCAAAGAGTTTCCCCTCTGTTACTCTAAAAATAGACTTCTTAAGATTCAAGAAAATACCATTCTGGCAGTAGCGCTCTAGCACTTGTTGTAAGTGGCATACATGATCAGATCGATGCTTTGAAAAGATAGTTAAGTCATCAAGATATACCACTATGAATTTCCCAATCTCATCTTTGAAGGCCATGTCCATAGCTCTCTGAAAGGTAGCACTAGCATTTATTAAGCCAAAAGGCATTCTTTTATATGCAAATGTACCCCAAGGTGTGGTGAATGTAGTCTTGTATTGATCAGCTTCACCAACCTCAACTTGATTATAATATGAGAAGCCATCCAGCATTGATAACATCTCTGACCCTGTTACTATTTGAAGCACTTGGTCCATGATTGGTAGAGGGTAA
Source organism: Torreya grandis (assembly GCA_037957365.1). Taxonomy (NCBI): domain Eukaryota; kingdom Viridiplantae; phylum Streptophyta; class Pinopsida; order Cupressales; family Taxaceae; genus Torreya; species Torreya grandis. The sequence continues at coordinate 238,254 of JARHVA010004961.1, read as the reverse complement.
TTGTCTTTCAGAGATGACTGATTCAGATTCCTGAAATCTACACAAATGCAAATTTTTCTATTTTTCTTCCTTATAGTAACTATGTTTGCAATCCATGTAGAATGATGGATTGGGAAGATGATTCTAGCATTTAACATTTTATGTATCTCAAACATAATAGTAGCTGAAATATTTGGATTGTATTGTCTAGATTTTTGCTTATAAGGCGTTGAATCACCCTTGAGAGGAATGTGATGGTAGATTTCATCAGGTCTGAGAGACTTCAAGTCTTCATATGAATATGCTAAGACATCAATGTATTAACAGAGCAAAGAGGTGAATTTGAATCTTTCTTCAGTGGTGTAGCACTTACCAATGTTGACCATCTTGGGATTTTCTTTGTTGGTTAGATTTACTTGGTCAAATCCCTAAGAGAAACTTGAATATATTTAATGTTATTTAATGAATCTATCATGTTTGTCAAATAGCTTTTCAAGAGAAACCAGGCCTTTGATAATTTTGTTTCCTTTTAGCTATATGAATTCTTTATCCATATCTAAACTGGATTCAAAAATAGATTCAGATTTATGAGATTCACTACCTTTAAAATACAACTGTTTAAAATTGTCTTTTCATTCTAGGAAAGCAATGATTTGATGATCATCATTGAATATTTTTCAGTGATCATTATTGTCAAGAACACTTGGTCTTTAGACTAGCTCAATGGTATACTTGGCTTCTTTGAAATCTGAATGAGGAACTAAAAGAGTTCCTAAAATAGCAAGTACATTAGCTCTGTCATTAGACTCTCTAGATATGGCAAAAGTGTTGAAAGCATCAAAGCTTTCAATTTGATTCTAAACCAAGTTACAGTAGTGGTGTAACCTCTCACTCTTTGTTTGATATAGATTCTTCACTTGACAGACCACTAATTCAGCATCCCCTTTGGTATGAAGAAACTCGATGCCCCTTTCTTGAGCAGCCTTCATGCCTAGCAACAGAGATTCATATTCAGCTGTATTGTTAGTGTTTCTAAATTATAATATATAGGATGAAGGAAACATATCTCTTTGAGGAGATATCAAGACAATCCTAGCTCCCAAACTAGTAGAGGAATAACTACTGTCAAATTCTAGAGTCCAAATTTCATCAGACACTGACTTTTCTTTAGCCTTTCCTTCATCAGAGATGGAGGACCTTTATTCATATGTATATATAAAGTAGTTACCCATACCTATGAATTCAAAAAGGATTTGAGCTTTAGGGGCTGACGTCTAGGTGACTACATACTTTGCTTCCTTTTTAGGGAGTAATCTCTTCATCATGCCTTGGACAGGGATCCTTGCCTCAGATAGATCCATGTTCAGTTCTCCTCCCACATCCTTACAGAAATTTCATCCAAGCAAAATGTCATAAAATGCTGGGATGTCAGCCACCAAGACAATCATCTTAATCCTCTTGTCTGGAAAGGCTGCGAATGCAAATTAGGCATCTTTGATTTTCCCTAGCAATGGTACTTGCTTATTCTCCATAGAGAAACATCTCCCAAACATCTTGGTTAGTGTGAGACCAAGAGACTCAGTGACTTTAGCAGGCATGACATTGTCAGATGCACCTGAGTTTATAATACAATTACTCAGCGTATGGCCATTAATTAACAAGGAAACATAGAAGGGTTCTAAATTTTCAAGAGCAGCTAGAGGAGTAATGACTAAATTATTTGGAATAGGCATATTCTTCGGAGAATCAAGAATTACTTTTTTAGATTTTTGTCCTGCAGGGACAGTTTGATTTTTAACATATTGAACTAGCTTATTCAGTTGATCTAGGTTGGACTGCAAGTATTCAAATTTAGACATCTATATTTTTGTCTTTTTGACATGATCAATTATGTCAAATGGCTGAATTGAACTAGGTACAGAGAAAGGTACTTCAACTTTCTGAGTTTGAAGAGGGATGGGAGGTGGGCTAGTTTGTGAATTGGGAGTAGAAAGTGAAGGTGAAATGGATGTATTTACCTTTTGGGTGATGACCAGATCTTTTGATTGAAAAGGCAAAGTAGTCCCACATTTAGCAACTGTGATTATTGGTTGAGGTTGTTCCTCTATCTTCTCTTTATTAGCTTGTTGGGCTGATTGGTTCTTGGATTTGGTAAACACTACATATGATCTATCTAAAGCTTCTTCTGAGTTCATCCTAGTAATTTAAGAAACCAATGTGGGAGTCGCCAGCTAATTCTTCTTGATTGTCTTCAATGATATCAGCATCATTTTCTTGATTCAATTTAGGATGGAAAGAGAATTTTGATTCCACTTCAAGGTATCCCATTGCTGAATTTGTTGGAGGAGCTTCTAGGGCAAGTTTTTCTTGTAGGGGAGGAAGACAATTTTGTTTCCCTTGGTTCTTGGCAACATTGCCCTGATATGACTGATTTGGGAATGTGATTCTATATGTAGGAGCAGAAGACATTCCTTGAGCCATTTACTTCTTAAGAGCAAGAAACTCATTTGTTAATTTTTGCACCATTGGATCTGTGGTGTTTGTAGATGTAAATTCAGAAGATGATGAAGCTCTGTTTCTATTTATATCTCTTCTTATCTTCCCTGCTAAGATGAGATCATCTTCAACTTCAATGGCCAAAATTTGAGCTATAGTGAGATCTATTTGACCAGCACGTCTCAAGAGGAAATTGACTTTAGGTAGCTGAGAATTAATGAAAAAACATTTGAGATTCTCAGCTGTAAGTCTAGCAATTATAGGGATTTTGTTTCTCAATTTATCAAATTTAGCTATGAAGTCTCTCATAAGCTCATGAGGCTCTTTTTTCATTTGTGTAAGTTAAGCTAGAAGTGTATGTGTATCTTCTACAAGTTTGAATCTGGCTTCAAACTTAGCTTTAAGAGTATTCCAATTAGTCACAGATCGAGCCTATAGATGGTAAAACCAATTTACAGTAGCACCTTGTAGTTTTTCAACAAAAATCTTGACTACTACATCTTCAAATTCTACTCTGATTACTCTACAAGCTATGCTGAATGCTACAATGTGTTTATTAGGATGAACTTTCCCATCACCATAGAATTTAGGGAAATTCTTCCTAGAACTGCGTGGAATCTCATATAGAGGATGAGTAAGATTGAGAGGACCAAAAGCATTACCCTAGGGGCCTTGAACTGCCATTATAGGATTCTAAAAAGGAGGGATAACAAATCTCAAATGGGTAATTATAGGCACAACTTTATCAATAATAGAAGTAGATACTTCATCTGGTAATGGAGATCTAGCTTTAATACGAGGGAAACTCTTGGTTCATTGGAGATGAGATGGTAAAGGAAATAGATCAAAATCACTTTGTTGTACTAGCTCAAACACAGGGTCAACGACACCTTTATCCCTTTAGCTTCGTGTATACCTTGAATCTACCAAATTGTGAAACAAAAATGGAAAGTATTTGACTTTGCTTCAATTTGAAGCTTGAGGCTTTAAACTATGTGTTATTTCCCTGTTAGTGTGGAGGTGAATGAATAGGCTATAAATGGATAATGGGTATTTTCCTAGTGGAGTCATAAAAAATTGTTGGTTGAATATTTTGTCTATCAGCATATTGGTAAATAAAATAGGTCTGATCAGTCAAAGTAGAAAGATTAGTCATCCAAATGTGTAAGTTTATCACATCCGAAGGAGACTGCTCTCTCCTCTCATCAAGGGGAGGTTCCCTATGGATATGTTATATATATGTATAAATAGAAACTAATACTCAGGGATAGGACAAGCCATCCATCTCTCTTTCTTCAGAGATGATGTGTACAAAACAAAGGAAAAGCTCAAGGGAAATGACAGACAACACTCCTCTTCTTTCAGAAGAAATATTTAGCTAGCCACAAGAATACTCCTAGAAATAAAATTGGAATGTAACTGAGGGTGTAGTAACCAACAAATTGAGATACAGCACAAAGTCTCTACCTAAAATTCTCAAGAGTAATATACAAAGGATAATGAGGGCACAAAGTCTTCTCAAAGTCCTTTACATAACAAATGAAAAGAAAACACACTAAAGGCAACTATGGGGGCACAAAGTCTCTCCAGAGTTGATTCTTCAAGACACCTTCCTAACTAATTTTACTAATTATGCTTGTTAAATTAATGGAACAAAAAATATATCAAGGAAAAAGACATAAGAATAGTTTCCTTAATAACAAAGATATCATAGCATAAAGTCTAAAAAAGTCCTTTGCTTTCTTTTTCCAGTAACAAAATATGATTAACAAACTTAACACAAAGTCTTAATGATGCCTCTCAATTTGGGTAGAGTTTCGTTTAGATTGTCAGAAAAGAGATCCTTTTACAATAAGACAGAATTCCTTAAATAGCCACTTCAAGGAGGACTTGGGAACAATAATACATCATGATGCATTGGGAACTATTAGGAAGATACGTTGGAAATTTGTGGCATTTTACGCATTTGATCTTCTCAATGTAGATAAATAAGCCACGCAATTGAAAGATTGCAACTTTCAATGTTTAGCTAGCAGTCTGATCTTGTCTTCATCATTCCTCCTTTTTTGGTTAATTGAATCGGATCTTAGATTCATTCATTATTATATCTTTCCTCACTTTTTACTAGTTTTGGTCTTGAATTTTGGGAACACATTATGGTCTATAAATTCAAAGGATCAACAGCTATTTTATTGTCTTCAATTTGACATTCACGCACCCGTCACTATGTTTCTAATGGCTAGTCAGCTGTGTTGAATTTGACATCTTTAGGTGCGTCACCCCTTGGTCCTCTGTTAGCTTTTAGCTTGGTATTCTTCCATATTAGACCTTCCCTTTTGGGCCTTGAGAAATGACCTATGTTGAGTTGGAATATCACTTTACTTTGGCCACTGAGAGTCCTCCACAAGGGCACTTGCCCTTCGGGGTCCTTCGGCAACCCTTTGCCTTGGCAGTTCCCATAGACAAATCCCTAGGCTTTCTATTTGAGTCTCCCACAAACTATCCTTCAGGCAAATTCCTAGGTGTTTTCTCCCGTGGGTAATTTCCATAGACATTTGTCCCATGGAAAATTCCCGTGGACAATTTGCTTGAGGAAAATTCTCGCAGACAAAAAGTTTGGGAAAATTCCTGTGAACAAAAGTCCACATAGTTTTTTTCCTCAAAGTCTTTGACTGGTCTTTGGATTTTTCATGCCTGTTACCACTTAGAATTATTTCAAGCTTTTTATTTGAAAGAATTCCTTTAGACAAAAATCTAAAAGAATTAAGTCTTAGCCAATTTTTAAATGCCTTAAACAAATCTGAAAGAATTACCTTTCAGCTTCTTTGAAAAATGACCCTTTTGAAGGGTATTTTTATTGATTAAGTGTCCTCTGCAAGGGCACTTGTCTTTTTGAGAAGTTCCTTCTGCATTGAACCACCCCTTTGAACTTTGGCGATGAACCATTCTATTGAACCAAGATGTTGAACCAATCGGTTGAACCAAAAATGGTTCAAGCTGATAGTTCAATTGGATGAAACAAGCTGATGAACTAAGCATTAAACCAAACATTATGAATTTGCCTCTGAATGAACATTATGTACTTGCCTTTGAACCAACAGTTGAACCATCTTGTTGAACCAATCGGTTGAACCAAGGCTTTGAACCAAAATGGTTCAAGCTAATGGTTGAAGCCAATGGTTCTATTGATGATGAAAATTGCGCTTGATCTTAAGAAGTTTGAAGATGTGGGACAATGCGACTTGAAACAACCTCTAGGTTTTAGAGAAGCTGGTCTCTTCTTTTATGTCAAGTATTGGGGGAAAAGGGATAGAATATTAAACAAAAATGCAAGTGTAGGAATGAAACCTAACTATGGTGATGTGCCTAAGTGTAATCCTAATCCTAACCTGAGCATAGTGAAACTATTATAGGATTCAATTACATTTAAGAGCAGACAAGTGCATGATCAATGTAAAAGATTGAAATAACAAAAATAGAGGCTCACAATAGGGGATTATTTTGCTGAGATATAGAGAATGTCAACAAAGGCATAGTGTTTAATCTTTTGAATATAATCTTCCAATCACATAAGAGGCATAGAAGTCACGTATAGTTATGTAAACCTTCCAACTCAAGAAAATGAGACAAAAGCAAATGACATTCCTAATCACAACTTCAAAAAATCTACAATATAGACTACTTTGCAAATGACACAGATAACACCAACCAAAGCATGGAGTTCAAATCTTCTTAATTCATTCAGCCACATAAAAGGCATGGAAACATGCATAGTTACATCAAATTTACAACTCAAGAAAATTGAGACAAGAGCAAATGATATTACTGGTCAAAAACTCTAGAAAGTCTAAATCTATAGAATTCCCCCCTTTTTTCTGATTTTAAAATTCTTCTTATATAGCCTCAAATGTCTCCTTGCATCACTTCCTTTCTCACAAAATTCCACTCTGTCCTTCACTCGCAAGGGATAAAATAGATGGCACATTCAATGCCTTGGATGCATCCTGGTCTTACCAAGAACTACCCTAACTACGACATGGCAATCCATGCCTAGTATCTCTCTTTGTGCCTAAAATTCCTCATTCTATCACCTATTTGGCCGCTCAACTATCTACTATGCTTCTGCTTATAGGGGACAAAAAGATGGTGTCTTCAATGCTTGCAAGCCCCAAAATCTACTTGGTGCACTATTGTATCTACCAGGAATAACTTCTACCTAGTTTCCCTCTATCTTTGTCGAGCAGATAGAGGGACATGAGGAAACTTAGTCAATCCATGAAAATTATCTTTTCACCTAGAGGGCACCAGAGAATGACACTTGGCCGCTTCTGCTTTCTTGATACTTTGTAGTTTTATCAAAACAAAACTTATTACATTCCTTGCTTGGGAAACTTTTAGGAAGGGATGGATGCATGTGGCAGTCTTTGCTTGTTGACACTCGACACCTCCATAGTCCTTTGAAATAACATCTGAGACCCACCACAATCTTCATTCAAAAATTAGGCTTGAAGGTGGTCTCTCAGAAATTGACACGTGGTAATCTCTGCTTCTTCTGGGAAGATACGTGGCATCTTTCGCTTCTCCTTCTAGGGGTATGTGGCACCTTCCACTTTTTCTTGGGATGGAGCAAAAAGGGACTCAAAGAGTGACACTTGGTAGCTTCTACTACACTTCATCACTTGCATAAAATGAAAAGATGCCCTTATGCATTGAATGAAAGCATTACACCCATGTCTCTCGGATGCTGACACGTGGTGACTTCTACTACTTCCTAAAAAAGGTAGTTCAGGGCCTCCACAATTGAAACTTGGCACTTTCCACTCTCTCTCTACTTCTTAGCTCATTGAAATTATTTATCAAAATTATAATGAAATGTGGGTGCCTCTTTGAGATGTGGATGCTGGCACGTGGTGCATTTTGCTTAACTGCCACTAGGTACGTGGCGCAATCTGTGATTCTCTAGAAAGTTACAAAAGGGGCCTTAGAGGACTCCAGCTAGCCAACTTTGTGTTTTGGAAGGTGACACTTGGAAAATTTTACTTGAACTTGATACTTGGGAAAAAATGAGAAGAAAGAAATAAGAAGGGGAAAAAGACCCATGTAATCGGAGGGTGACACTTGGCTGCCTCCTATGCATTTTGACACTTAGGCAAAAATGAACCCATCCTCTGCTCCAAAACTTCTGTCATGACACCCAAGGTGCATAGGAACCAAAATTGTAGTGCTCGAATCAAAAAATAAATTAAATACAACGTAGAGTAAGAAATTACTCTATAGTTATTGGTGACCTCCAAGACTTTTAAGCCTGCTAAAAAAGAACCTGACTATCGCTGGATCAAAATTTCAAAATTTACAGCTTCAACAGTGCTATTTGGTAGATAGACCACTCATGGTCAGATAACCCTTGCTTGTTCTATAATTCGATGAAAGCCAGATCAAGGTTTATGATATCCTTGTGCAAAAAGGTTTGTAGGATCTAGACCATGGTTTTTAGTCTAAATTCCAGCTAGGAAATAGGAACCAGGATAGTTTTGACCTTTGAGGTTGGGGAATCATCCCGCAAGTTCTAGAAAACTGTTTGGTCCCACTATTTAGCCAACAGTAATGGTTTAATTTGGTCCACCATTAGCACCATATTTGCATCTAAAAATGGGGAAAGAAGGCCTAGTTTCACCAAATCTTCAATGTGGCATCTCATCTCATCGATGCCTTCTTTCACAACATCGAGACAGCTTTTGTAACTGTTGGCCATGGCATTGCAACTAAGCTCCTCATTGACCCATTTCATGGTGACCATTCTATCAGTGATCCCCACTACTGCTAATGTTGCATCCATCATGTTGTAGAGATTCTCTAAAAATGAATGGGATTTTGTGACTCTCTTAGAGATCATGGCCAGAGTGTTATGTACTAAATTTTCCACCCTTTCACATAGTTGCTATGCATTGAGCAGGAAGGTGAAAAATGGCTTGAGCTGGACAATCTCTTAAGAGATTCTCTCCCACACTGACTCGTAGAGCTCCTTTACTAGCTACACCATTTTGACACCTCTTGGCCTATTGGCCAACTAAATTTATAGTTGTGCCATCCTCTATTGCTCCACTTAAAACTGGGCTTGAAAAGCCGCAACCTTGTTCTGCTCCTCCAACAACCTTTGTTGTGATTGGGTAACCTATAGTTGGAGTCCTTTGACTCTTACCTATAATGTTGCATTTTCCCACCTGAGGGATATGGCTACATCTTTTTCAAGTGTGAGCTTTGCCTTCAATGATTTGTTCTGGGCCTGGACTACCCATTGAGTCTGAAGGGAAACAATATCTTGCAACTGTTTCTGTAGACTAGCTATTTCATTATCTCTTCTATTTATTTGTTCAACCAAAATATTATAGTTTGCCTTTTCTTGGGCCAAATCAGCCTCCATCTTTTGTAGTCTTCTTAATTTCTTCAAATAATCTTTTGTGACTGCAGAAGTGGATTCAGTCAGCAGCTCGACTCTATCTTGGGGCTTGAACAGGGACATGTCAATGGCCACTGCATTCATTGTGTAGTCTTCTGGCTGTGTTTGCTCACTCAGCTTAGCAATGTTGGGTGACAAATGGGTCACCATTAGTTTCTATTGGATGGGGTCAAATTGTGACCTCAAATATGGGATCGCCAATGCTTTATTCTCTTCAATCCTCTTCTTCTCCAACCAGGCTTCTCTTGCCTTCCTAGCAGCATCGGCCTACATTTGGAAGGTGGAAGGGGATGTAATGTGTCCTCCTATAAAAGGATATCCTTATGGTAGCCCATATTGAATAATAAGTGGTTAGCTATGGGCAATCTAAGGGAAAGGTTTCTTGGGAGTATAAGGGGAGGAATAGGGTAATGTTAAGGCTTGAGGCATCAAGGATGGGGTGAATTGCAAAATGAGAATGGTAGCAGTGGTGGGAGATGTGATTTGTCTAGGTGGAGGCACCATGTTGATAGAGAAAGGGGGAAAGTGAGAGTGAAGAGGGGAAGTAATACTTACCTAAGGGGAAGTTATAGTGCTTTGCACTGGGCATTGTGAAGGTTCCTCTTCCTCCTCTGAATCCAAATGAAATCGCACCCTCCTCTTCTTGGGTGTTTCTACCTCTGGCTGCATTTGTTTCCCTTACACCTCTATAGTTGATAGTGTTGCTTGTGGAGAACTAGGGACTTTAATCACTCTTGATGATGGGGTGACCCTTGGTGGTGATGACACCATACTTATTTGTTGTTCTATGGTAGCTACAGCTTGCTCTGAAGTCTATGGTTTCTAGCTTGGTCCCACTCCAATTTCCTACTCTACCTTGAGTGTCAGCATTTGACTTGTTTCTGGGCTAGATGTAAGGGAGGGATGCCACTCATCCTAGAGTTATTCCCATCTTTCATCTAAATCTATGCCTCCAAATGTGTGGGTGGTTTGGGAAATTTCTTGCCTATATTTCCAATAGGCCTCAATTTTTTCTACATCCCATCCTTTGTTCCTCAGTGTCCTCAAACCAGAGGTCATCTTGAATTTGGGATCATAATCCCTCTATTTATCATAGAAGGTCTCCCACGACCTATTTTGTGGCATGGGAAAATTTGTTAGCTCAACATAGAGACCAAGTGCGTCTTCAGCAGGGTCATAAACCCACTTGTCCTCAACTAATAGGAATCTTAGGAATGCCATTTTTCTTAGTAGCATAGTTTCAGCGACTTTGTCTTCCAGGCTCACATTGCCTGCCATCCACAGGAGATTGTACATTTTCCTCTTCTTCTTCCCAGAACCATACTCATTTTCAACCACTGACACCTACCTAGTGATTTCCAAGAATGCCAATTTAAGAGTTAAAACCTTTGGTAGCAACACTAATTCTCCACAAAATCCATGGACCCTTATGATCGTGTGGTGGGCCCCAATATAGAAATCACATGGGATTGGGAAACTGACCAAGAGGTTCGTAACACTTGGGAATAACCTATTTATTACAGGCTTAGGGCTAAGGCAATGAAGGATAGGGGTGATAAATAGTTCCCAAAAGTCATACGTGTCACTGGTTTTTGATAAAACATGTGTCCATGTAGACACAGGGATGGTCCTTTGGGGGTCAAAAGTTGGGTCATGCAGGTTTAGATTCATGTAGTGGGTGAAGAGGTCAAGGTTCTGATGCAAAATTAGATGAAACATAATGGAGGAATGCTTGAATATCCCTTTTGCCCTAAACTAGGTTAGCTACTCCATGATTGAGAAGGTGATGTGTTTCAAGAAGTCAAGATGGTACTCCTGTGTCTTGTCAACTATTTTTAGCCTAAAGAGGATGGCCATTTGCTCAACATATACCACTATGTCATCCTTCATGCTGAAGATGAGGGCCATCATTGATAGTGCATCTTGGCTAGTGGGTGAGAACTAAGTTCTTGATGCAAGGAGCATTGGTATTGTTGCATCACCATCGATCATTTGTAACTCAGACCTCAAAAACCTAGTTTGAGTGTTGACATTTTACCACATCCTTTGCATCCTATCAATGGTGGAGAAGGTGGTGGTACCATCATATTATAGGGAAATCATGTCCCTGATATCTTGTGGGGTGATCTACAACATGAATGGGCCTTACTGAATGGTATAAGATTGTGGATGGAGCAATTTTGTACATAATTCAATTATATCCGAGCATGGGTGCATGGTTGGGACAATTAATTGAGACAGTTGTGAGGTCCATATCCTCATTTTGAACATTTCATATTGCCTTGCCATGGCTCTTTGTAGACACCTTTGGTGTGCCCCTTCTCTGAGGTTCCTACTATTGGCTCTTTGTAGGGTCAGGTCCATGATCCCATCTACATAGTCCCTTACCTTGGATGGGTCACTAGTTTGACTGACTGCCAGGACTTTTGTTCTTGGGTAGCTCTTTGGCAGTTGTGTAGGAGCTGCAACATATTATTTACTAGCCAATAATCTATCGAGGTATCTAGGTGTCCCTTTTCCTTGCTACGAAGATGATGCTCCCACCATCTCTATATCTCTTGTATGATAACTTGGTATGAACCTTGCACAAGATAAAAATTCACTCGCTGAAACAAATTTCACTAGGTGCTATCAATCGCAATGAGTAGGATATTTTCATAGGAATACTTGAGAGTTTTTAAACTTTAAAATTTGCTAAGAGATATTTATGGGCCTATCAAATCTCAAATAGCATTAATTTCAGGTGATCATTAGCATATCCTACTCAATCTTCAGGAAATAGGGAGGCAAACACATTATGCAGTGCAAGGTACCTTAGAGATTTCAATAGATTTGGGGAAGCATTTAATGCAGAAAAATATAAAGAATTAAAACTTCTAAGATGCCGAATCTATGTTTAAAATGCTTATTTTTAAAAGAAAAGTGGGAAAGCAAAAGAAAAAACAAAAAACAAAAAAATGCAAGAATGGGAAACTACCTGACTACATTAATTAAATATCTTTATTTCCCTCTAGGATCAAAAACAAACTTTCCAACGTCTTCTTTATGACAAACCAACTGATGTTGCCATACCAGTGATTGCAATGGGTATATCCTTGATGAACTGTCCTCTGTGCTAGCCACATAATTTTGCTTGCATTCAGGTGAGTCTAAGTAAAACATGTATTTGACATCCATAAACTCTTCTTCTCTTTAAAAGCCTATCAAATACTAGTTCTTCATGTTACCGTGTGTCATCAAGAAATCATCGGCTATTGGTTCTTCACTCTATGCCTTTTGATACCTATTCTCTTTCAGCTTATCTCCTTTTGATTCGAGCTTTATTTCATCATCATGTTCCTTGATGACTTCATCCTCTTGAAAGGATAAATCTGAATGCTGGAATTCCTTCTACATACTCAACTGAGTCTTGATGTTGTCTTCTCTGCATTTGGACAATTCATAGCCTTCTTGTAGGATAGTGTCATCTGTCTCAATGACTTGGTCAAGGGAGTATCCATGTTCCTCCATATCTTCTTACAAAGTGAGGAAAAAGTCAGAAATGATCTCCTCCTCATCTAAAGTTAAGGAAAAAGCTTGCGGCTTATCCTCTTGCTCATCAAAGGGGGAATCTATGGTGATTTCCTCCTCATCCATACTTATGGAATCCTCTTGACTAGCCATGAATTAAGCGTACTCCTCTGCATACTTATTTACTTCCTTTAAAATATATTCTTCTTCGAAAAGGGATGAATAAGAAGGATGTGATGGAAAACAAGAACCTTCTTGAGTAAGGGTGGAAGGGACTTGAAGGGAAGGTGAGGGTTTGGGGTCCTCTTCCCTTGTTACTATCATAGACTCTGCATTATTGGGGAAATGAACTTAATAGGTTTGACCTTGCTTATGAACAGGGGTGGCATATGTCTGATATGGAATTTGTGGTGTTGGATATGTAGGTTGACAGATTTGGTAAGGCTATCTCTAATGAATGCTCAGCTTCTCTTCTAGAAATTCAATCAATCCACACACATCTAACATCTCATATGTAAGCCCTTGCCAATTTGCTCTTTTGATGGGGTCCCATTCACTTTTAATTAGATCTACCACATCCCTTATTTAATGGATGACATGATTAGGGATTTCTTGGCCATATCCCCTTCTTCTGTCAAACTCTAATACATATTTTTTAAATCCCAGTAATGCTTTTTTGAAGGTAAAAATGAGGTCAGATTGAGCATGAGATGTGACATATTGGGGAGACTAGGCATAAGATTGGTATAGCTCATAACCATCTGCATCCTTGTTACTTGACATGATTCTAGGAGAAGCTTTTTCTTGATAAAACATATTTGAAGGATAATAAGACTCATAGCTATGAGTAACAAAATTATACATACCAAAAGGGATTTTTTGATGATGTCAGGACTGCTTGATTAGCTGATTTGACTCAGAGTCATTGTTGGTGTTGCTGAAAACCTCTAAAGGCTAATTGGCTAAAGAACACACCAAAAATTCTTTAGCTCTGTGAAAGATTGGTCCCATCAGGCATGCTAAAAATTGTTGATGACAAAAATTGTGCTTGATCTTAATCAATCAACAATAAGAAGTTTCAAGCTGTGGGACAATGTGGCTTGAAACAACCTCCAGGTCTTAGAGAAGTTGGTCTCTTCTTTTGTGTCAAGTGTTGGGGGAAAAGGGATAGAAGATTAAACAAAAATAAAAATGTAGGAATGAAACCTAACTATGGCAATGCACCTGAGTGTAATCCTAAGCCTAACCTGAGCATAGTGAAACTATTATAGGATTCAATTACATTTAAGAGTAGACAAGTGCATGATCAATGTAAAAGATTAAAATAATAGGAATAAAGGCTCAAAATAGGGGATTATTTTGCTGAGATACAGAGAATGTCAACAAAGGCATAGTGTTCAATCTTTTGAATAGAATCTTCCAATCACATAAGAGGCATAGAAGTCAGACACAGTTATGTAAACCTTCCAACTCTAGAAAATGAGACAAAAGCAAATGACATTCCTAATCACAACTCTAGAAAATTTGTAGTATAGAATACTTTGTAAATGACACAAATAACACCAACCAAAGCATGGAGTTCAAATCTTATTAATTCATTTAGCCAAATAAAAGGCACAGAAAAATGCATAGTTACATCAACTTTAAAACTCAAGAAAATTGAGACAAGAGCAAATGATATTACTGGTCAAAAACTCTAGAAAGTATAAAACTATAGAATTCCCCCCTTTTTTCTGATTTTACAATTCTTTTTATATAGCCTCAGATGTCTCCTTGCATCGCTTCCTTTCCCACATAATTCCACTATGTCTTTCACTCACAGGGGACAAAATAGACAGCACATTCAATGCCTTGGATGCATCTTGGTCTTACCAAGAACTACCCTGACTACGGCATGGCAATCCATGCCTAGTAATTATCTTTGCACCTAAAATTCCTCATTCTATCACCTACTTGGCCACTCAACTATCTACTCTTCTTTCACTTATAGGGGACAAATAGACGGTGTATTCAATGCTTGCAAGCCCCAAAATCTACTCGATGCACTGTTCTATCTACCAAGAATAACTTCTACCTAGTTTCCCTCCATCTTTGTTTTAGCAGATAGACAGACATGAGGCTTCTTAGTCAATCCATGAAAATTCTCTTTTCACCGAGAGGGCATCAGAGAATGACACTTGGCCGCTTCCACTTTCTCGATACTTTGCAATTTTATCAAAACAAAACTATTGCATTCCTTGCTCAAGCAACTTTTAGGAAGGGATGGATGCACGTGGCAATATTCACTTGTTGACACTCGGTGCCTCCATAGTCAATTGAAATAACATCTAGGACCCACCATAATCTTCATTCTAAAATTAGGCTCGAAGGTGGTCTCTCAAAAATTAACACATGGCGATCTCCACTGCTTCTGGGAAGATACGTGGCATCTTCTGCTTTTCCTTCTGGGGGTATGTGGCACCTTCCACTTTTTCTTGGGATGGAGTAGAAAGGGACTCAGAGAGTGACACTTGGTATCTTCCACTACAATTCATCACTTACAAAAAATGAAAATATGCCCTCATGCATTGAATGAAAGCATTGGACCCACGTCTCCCAGATGCTGACACATGGTGACTTCCGCTACTTCCTAAAAAAGGTAGTTCAAGGCCTCCGCAACTAAGACCTAGTGCTTTCCACTCTCTCTGCTACTTATCTCATTGAAATTATTTGTCAAAATTATAATGAAACATGGGTACCTCTCTAAGATGTGGATGCTGGCACGTGGTGCATTCCGCTTAACTGCCACTAAGTACGTGGTGCGATTTGTGATTCTCTAAAAAGTTACAAAAGGGTCCTCGAAGGACTCCAACTGGCCGGCTTTGTGTTTTAGAAGGCAACACTTGATAGCTTATACTTGAACTTGATACTTGGACAAAAATGAGACAAAAGAAACAAGAAGGAGAAAAAGACCCATGCAACCGGAGGGTGACACTTGGCAGCCTCCTCTATAATTCAACACTTAGGCAAAAATGAACCCATCCTCTGCTCCAAAACTTATGTCATGATGCCCAAGGTGTGCAAGAAAAAAAATTGTAGTGCTTGAATCAAAAAATAAATTAAATATGACATAGAGTAATAAATTACTCTACAGGTTCAATTGAATGAACCGAGTGAATGAACCTGTTGTTGAACCTGTTCATTAAACCAAGACGTTGAGCCAAGTTTTAGTTCAATAGTTCAAATAAAGCTTTCAAAATGTCTTTGAGCCTGTTGTTGAACCTGTAAATGTTGAACCAAAAGATGAACTGAAAGAATGAACCAACTGAGTGA